>MKEJ01090810.1:0-14071 GCA_001753735.1 Embelia ribes
GTACAAAGCTATTAAAGTAACGCGAATGGACAAATTCGCAAATCAATGGGTCAAAGTGTAAAGAGAATGAAGAATTGAGTACCAAAATTATAATTTTAAAATAATTTTGTTATGATGGGTCAGACTAAAGAGGAAATAAATAAAAATTAATAAAAAAAAAGGGAAAACAAAAAGGAAACACCTATTGGGCCAAGCCTATCTTCACACGCTTGCACACATACACACACACATATATTATATAACACACAAAAGGAGGGGCATTCACAACAAAAAAAGCCGATGAAGGTTTTCTTACAATTGATGAATACCCAATGACCATGAAGGATCACATCTTCCGATTTTTCTCGTTTTTCGGTACAATTGTAACATTCTTTTCAACATTTTGGATTCTAATAATTTTGTGGTAATAACAAATATTTTTATTATTCTCTCTTGTTCTTTATTCCAATACTTTTGTGAGTTTTATTTAATTATTTAATTTAGTTGTTTTCTAGTTATAATGCTCTTTTTATTTATCGTTCTTGATTATTTGTTTGTCAATTTTACTCACTTTTTATTGATATCCTGTTTAAATATTATTGGCATGATTTATTTTAGTATGAGTAGCTAAGTTTTAGGATTATCCCTGGTATGATGAAAGTGTTTGATGTAGGTTTTAAATTTATGTATTAAAAAACTAAACAGGAGTAAAATAGTTGAGAATTTTTATTAGATTTTTCATAAAACTATCCTGTCAGAATAAAAATTATATTTTTCAGGCGAAGAATTGTTGTTTATACTATGTTGCTCCCATTTTTGTTCTCGTATGACCGTTTCTTATTTTTGAGGACTAAAATTGTTTATGGGGGTTAGATTGTGAGAACCCAACTCGAATCTTGGACCAACGTGTTTAGAAACGAAAACATGTGGGTATAATTGGCTAACTTAGAAATTTATTTGGGGACTTAATTGTTTTAATTCTGAAATGGTGAGGTAAAAGTGTAATCAGCAAAAAGTCTTACCTTATCTTCCCCGCCTCAACTCACGTCTCTCTTCCTATGGAAAAATTGGGACTAATAGTTGCACCTATTGCGAAAATTAAACAACTTTCATAATCTTTATAAAAATAGGACTTTTGCAAGTTTTTGGACAAAATTGTCCTTAAGGTCATATTCTCCTTTCTCTTTCTCTCCAATGGAATCTATCTACACTCCCCCCTCCCTCCAACCCCAATTGTTCTTGTGCTCGCTCTCAGTTCTAATCTCAAGTTATCAGAGATAATCTACTGACCCTCAACTCTCTCTTACTCATCAATATTTCGAATAGTAGTTTATTGTTAAACAATTGTTAATATGTTCACATTTATCAAAATAAGTAACTGGAAATTTGTTATTTTAATAAATATCTAGTCAAACAGGAAATATTATGCGATTAGTTTTTTGGACTTTATTTGTCTTTCAATATTAAGTGTACTTAGTTATTTTTTTTGCAAATAAGAAACTCATTTCGTCACAATTCATCACGTATTTCGCCATTTATTCCGCTAGAAAAAAATTTAATTTTTATCACGAACTATTACGAACGAATTGTATCGAACTGTCATGAACTGTAACAAAATAAGTTTACATTTATCAAATATCTAAAGGTAAAATGTAGCTAAATATATGATAAAATATGTGACAAAATGTGACGAAAAGTATCTTATTGGATGTCCTAATCATCATATTATTAACATATCCTAATCATCATATTATTAACATATACAACAAATAATTAACACACATAATTAATTGTACATAATTTAATTCATACTATTAAAACTACATTTTTTTAATAATGATGGTAATAAAAAAAAATGCAGAGACTGAGAAAAAAAAGTTGCAGAAATGAGACAAAAAAAGTTGCAGCTAATACAAAGTAAATTTATGAATTAATTTAAAATTTTTTACTTATTTTATTGAATTTGCAAATAATTAGTTTTGCAAATGAATTTACAAATAATTGTGTTTCTACAATTCTTTCCATCTCTCCTTTCGCACATGAACATAACAGTATTCACACCAGTCTTTTTCATTAAATTTATAAATTTTACTTCCTAAAAACACATATCTATTGCAAAATAGAAAATTGACCATTTTTAGTTTTTCTAAAATTAACTTTTTACACCATTAATTTGATAATATATAAATATAAAAATAAAAAAATATTTTTCAAATATATTGGTGCGTGTTTTATCTATTGGTAGGAAAAAAATTATTTTTTAATGAAAAAATATAAATAGTAATATTTTTATTTGGAAAAGTCATTATTATATTTCTATAAAAAAAATTTAAAAATAGAAAATTTGAATTAACATAATTTCTTCACATTTTTTTCTATTTGAAAAATGAAGAGTGAGTATGGAAAGTCCTCTATCCATCCTCTACCTCTCTTTTGTTCTTTCTCGTGCAACTCTCTCTCTCTCTCTCTCTCTCTCCTCTATAGAATATCTTTGGGTTCTCTCTTTTTGTAATCATCCATCTCCTCTAATTTTTTTTCAAGTCTGTCTTCTCTCTATTTCTTTCCTCTCCACAAACTCGGTCCTTGTTAGTAGAAGAGAATAAAAAATTGTAAGGTATTTTAATCTTTTCGCGAATAAAAGTCCTATATTTACAAAAATTATCAAAGTTATCATATTTTTACAACAGGGGCGAACAATTAGTCCTATTTTTGCAATTTCCCCCTTCCTCTCCTCTATACGACCTCCTTCAATCTCAATGAATTATCAATTTCAGTCTCAAATCAACCCAGGTGGGGATTGCAAATACAAGTTTTGGGGTTTTAGTTTTAATTGACTTTCCTGGTAGTATGCTTTCAATCTCAATGAATTGTTATTGTTGATTGGTTTAGACATGAATATTTCATCCTATTCTGTAACTAAAAAACCCTGCTTAAATCGGCTTATACATTGAACTCAATAAAATTGATTTAGTTTAAAGGAACAATTCAATTGCTTGCTATTATGAACAATATATGCCCAATGATTAAGGAATTTTCTAGTGCTATTTATTTAATGGTTAATGCTTCCCTGTGAATAGAACAATATGGTTAGCGTCAATAAACTGCCATTCAAATTAATTAGCGTAATTCGTCGTTCAATTAGGTTAATTTTTGGCTAGTTCGTAGTGGATGGATTGCTAGTAATTTGGATGCTTTGTTGGATTGAATCATTAAAATTCACCGTATTTTTGCATGTCAATAATTTATCTGTTGTGCATCGACGTAAAATATATACATTTAGGAGAGGGACTAATTGGTTAAGAATTACTATATCATGTTAATACGAGCTTATAGTCATAATTTAAGTTGATTTTGATAGTTCTTGGATGATTATATTAATTGCCGATGAGTTTATGTTCAAACTAGTTTGTACTAACCTGCTTAATAGGTTCTGACACCGGGATTTGACCATGGTTTCAAGGTCAAACCAAAATGGAAAATAAGAGTATAAAATTTGAGAAAATTTGAAAATAAGCAAAATTTTGGTCTATTTTATCCGAATTTTGTGTTTTATTCGTTGAATCAAATAGTATTGAATAATATGTTTTTGGAAATCTATATGAATTTAGAATTTAACCCAATAAGCGGATACCAATTTTGATTTTTCTACAAGAATTTATGGTCATTATCACAAAATGGTGCAATGTTATCTATATATATATTGGAAATACATATTTTGGGATAATTATTGGGTTTTGATAAATTCAATGTATATTATCTTTTTCTAGGAATCTATACATTGAATGAGGCCAAATTTTATATTTTCTATAATATTAGTTTTGATGATATTAGTCTACAAATATGTTAAATTTTCCATGCTTTTATTCCAATTCTTGGACAGATGTTCCAAGACTAGTATAAATAGGGGCATATACTTGTAATGTAGAGACTGAAATATTACGAGATTATAAAAATTGTTTGGCTTATGACTTTTGTCTATTGACTTTTATCTTTAAGTGGATTTTGTTGATGGCGAGTAAGTACTTATTCAACTCATATCCGTTTTGTGAATTCGATTTTATGGCGAATTTCTATCCATTCTCGTATCTTGTGGTGGATTTCTATAGGTTTATGAGTGCATCCCCAACATCTATTTTCTTTTGTCTCCTCGACCTCTCATTTTTGCAGCATCATAAAATCATATTTATTAATATTGAATAATACATAATTATCAGACAACTCATTGAATTTAGAACACTTGTATTTCCCGAAAGCGTCTCCAATAAAAGAAAATCCTCATTTCTGAACTTGTACATAAATTTGCTTTCAAAATGTTTATTTCTACCCAAAAACTTGCAAAAATATGAAGTAATTAAATTTAGTTAGATTTTCTATTTTTTTCACCAAAGTGAGACGATTGATCCATAATTTTATACTCAACTAATCACACTACAAAGGCACTCCATCTATAGCCAACAAAATGCATAGAAAACTTTAGCAAAAAATCTAAAGCTAGAAGTTTCAAATTTGATCCCGCTTGTAATCACTATAAACCATATGCAAACTCGTTTCATCAATTTAATCAATTTTTCTATAATACTAATAATTTTTGTCATGATATTAAAACTATTAGTGTAATTTATGTCACTATCGCTGTATAATATATATATATTTTAAAATATCTTACTAATTATGAAGTTGAGTAATTTATTATTTGTTTAATTATTTATAGCATCGTGGTATTCCATTTCTACGCTATTTTAGGGACACATTTTTTGCTTTCGGTTCCCACTTTCATTTTTCGTGCTCTCACATATGTGATAACATTAATTGAGAGAGATTTTTTCAAAATTTATTAAAGAGAAAACTTAATAATTCTTTTTCATATTTGTTGCCAATGAAGGTTACTGAATGGAGGAGAGTGATTGTGTGGATATGAGGGAAGCTTAGATCCCGTATTTTAGCTTTTATTTTTTAAAATACGGTGTTTGAAATTTTTTTATAACTGAGTTTTTTGTATGCAAAAATCTGTTTGCCTATAAGTTTTGAAAACATAATTTTCAAAATAATAAAAATTACCCGAAAAAACATAAAACTTTAAATCTAAAAATACAAACGATTTTTGCAGTATGTATTTTTGAATTTTTTGATTATGCATAACAAAAACATGTATGTAATTTTGAAATGTAAAAATACATGTAATAATGTGTTAAAGAATCATTAATCATTAATGATTACACGTAAAAATTCAACTCACCTCATCCCCCATTCTTTCTACAAAATTTCTCAACAAATTATTCTTTTTCAAATTTCACTGGCTTACTTATTTGAGTAAAAAACCATACTTTTGTAACATTTTTTTGGTGAAATAGTCTATGTTTTAATACAAAAAATAATTAAAGATTCAAGAAAAGTTTCTAACGTTTTAAATTAGAAATAAATAGATAAGAGAATAATATAATTACTAAACAATAAGTGAATTTTTTTGAAATTTGAATATAAAATAAATCACAATTACCATATATTATTATTTTAAAGAATATTTTCTAATTCGATTCAAGATACAAAAATTAAGAATAGAAAATAATTATTAATAATTCAAGAGTAATTTTTTTAAAATTTTGAAAATAAAAATAAATTTAAATTATCATTTATTATAATTTAAAAAAAAATTAGTTTGATTCAAAATAAAAAAAAATTAAGTTACAAATACAAACTAAGAATAAAAAGTTGAAGTATATTTATTATATAAAAAATTGGTATATTTTTACTTTTCAGATTAAGTTTGAAAAACTGAAAGTTAGAAAAATGAGTTTTCAGAATTATAGTTATGAAAAAATTCAATTTTTATAAATATAAAAATGAAAAATTGATAAATAAATAAATTTTTAATTTTTGAAAGCAGAAAATTAAAAATGAGATGTAAACCAAATAAGCAATTGAGCAATTGAGCTCTTGCATATATGGAAGTATCAATGTAATCATTAGGAGAGAGAATGTACTTTTGTTAAATTTAACTCCTCTTTAATTTCCAAAAAAAATAAATTTAACTCCTCTGGTTAATAGTGAAACTTTTGCTCACACTTGTCATGACATGATCTAGCCATTGCAAACAAGAAACGAAATAGGACATTAAAGCTGGATTATATTCTAACCCCCCAAATATACAATTACAAAAGACTAACAAAATGTTAAAAGAAATTGGCATGCAACTATAACATGGTGATGAGACATGAACCGAATATTTTTATTTATAACAATAAACAACGCTGGTGGAGCGAGGAGGCGATAGGAAAAGAGACTGCTCCCTGCTCTTTACAATTTATCCAAAATTTTATAAAAAATTTAAAATTAAAATTTTATTTTTAGATGCTCTCCTAAAAAAATTATATAACATCTTATATAATTAAAGTGAATTCAGTATCTCCTTAAATGGAAATTTTAGTTCTACCATTGATTAGCGACCTAAGAAGTAAATTCCATGCAATTATAGATTTGAACATCGATGCCGATATAAATTTGATAAACTTTGAAAATTTTCATATGCGGATATGGTGCCGATTTAATATTATTTATATTTTAAAACATTTCGAATATAAGTACTATTGGTGAACAAAATTATATATAGTATTAGGTTTCAAATTCTTAACAAAATATCGAGAAAGCAACTTCATCATATAATAATTTAATAAACAAAACTAATAAAAACTAGTCTATTTCTAAGCTCTTTTGAGTTTTAACGTTAGATTTTATAGATATATATCTTTATCTTTTCAGGTTTTATAAATTGAACCCCAAAAGCATATAAAAAATAAAATAAAAAATTATTGCTTGACATGTCTCCGAAAGGTTCTTGGTGTGTCCAAAATTTGAATAATTAATTTACTCACAAATACGCTACTGGCATATCCTATACGTTTGCACAGTATCTTGGCGAATCCGTGCCCTCGGAGAATCCACTTCGTGTACCCTATTTGGTAGGTCTACGCTTCCTAGCTAACAAGGATTTAGAAAATTTACACCATATTTTTGTTGTATATCGATAAACTATAGCTCTGATCTTCTCCTAATTGTGATAACCAATATAAGGATTAGTGTGATTAAGTATTCTCCTAATTGTTTTAAATACAGTACTTAATTTGGAAAATGTATAGTAATTGGTTGACAACTTTGAAAATTATCAGGAGAATGTATAGTAATTGGTTGACAACTTTGAAAATTATCATTTTTCCGGAGCAGTCTATGCATACTTGGACAGACTACATGTATTGTTTGACCATGTCTCAATTAAGCTACTGTTGGAGCCTAAAAATGATTTAATTATGATGAAAAATAAATGCAATTTTGAATGTTGGAATTGGAGAAAAAAAATTACAACACACTATGCCAATCATTGTTCAAAATTTATATAGCTACAAAACATTTTGATATGTCCTATTTTATTATAGACCAGCATGGTACAAAATTTAATTAGCATGAAAAAAAATTATAAGAATATTATCTTTTGAACAAGACTAGTCCATGGTGAAAGCCTCCTTACATTAAATTGATCATTGCAATTTTTTTTCCAACAAATGTATTTTATTAAAGTTATTCCCGGTTTTTGGCTGCCCCTGTAAATATAAACGAATAAATTCTTCCTGTTCCTTTTTAATAACAAAGCGAGATAACATGTATAAAATTCTTGATAAAAATTAATACAAACAATGATGTGACTGCTTCCTTTAAAATTTTAAATTTGGATTAGCCAATTTTAATTTAATGTTGTTAGGGAAATTTTAATCATGCAATTACAAGTGATAGGAAATTAAAAATGGCACCGGCAAGCATCTTTCCTCTAAAGCACTCTACCGCATTGATTCTTACATAAAATTTAAAATTTTACAAAATAAATCATATTTTTCCAAACCTTTTCATGTTAGGTGATTTGTTTTGATGTAGTTGTTTGACCCATTTTGTAATTGATCACATAGAAATGGATCAACTACTCGTATAGACCAAGTTAAAACAAGAAATTCTTTGAATGATGGCAAAATAAAAAAAAAAACACTTGATATTTTATGAGTATATAATCAAAAGAAATTAAATTTTTTTTAAGGATTATAAAATCAAGATATATCTTGTCCTTCAATTATGGTGATAAAATAACGTAAAAATTAGTACTTCAAAATTATCATACTCGAGCAAAAGTTCCTTTCAACGACTAGAATTAAAACTTGCTTGGTTGTAACTTATAAGCTCCATTATTTTTTCCTAAAAAATTGGATAGCATTTGGATGCTCAACTTTTAAGCTAGCTAAATAAGCTATAGATTTTTAGTTGAACGTATCTAATTTTTTTTCATTAAAACATAAACTAATTTATTTACTTAACAGTTACTACCAAATAAACCTTTAGAAACATTACTTCTGTTTATTTATACACACTGTAACCATCACATTTGCACACATATTGATGTCCAACATCGGTGGTGTAAACCTAAAAACCTTTACACGCTCATAAAAGTTAAATTCTACAAAATAATCCTTTTCATCATATAGTGCTTAAAAGAGTCCTTGATAGCTAGTAGTAATTTTTTATGTGAGGGATAACTTTGGGCCCTAAATATCCTTAATGCTTGGATTAATATTGGGCTGATCTAGAAAATAAAACTGAGCCGATAGATTTGATTTATTCATTAAATCTTGCATATTGAGCCTGTTGAGTAGTGCGCCTTAGTAATTGACTAGTATGATTCTATTTATGTAAAAAATTCTAATACATAAAATACAGAATGGAGGACTATACAGCAGAATGCTATATAACTGTATCATAGCAGACTGCGATCCATTAGATTAAATACTAATTGTCAAAATTAAAATCTAAAAATTTGAAATGCTCGTCTAAAATTTTGGACAGCCAACTAATCTTGGGTTGCAAAAAATATGAACCAAAACTATTTGTCACCTATATGTCAACTTTTAATTGGTGCGATCTGATTTGTACTGAAACTCAAACCATTTTAAAACAGCAACTCTATATCAACGTCTCTAGCCGCTTTAGCCAGTAAGGATTTTGAATAAAAATAAAATGTGAGCTAAAATAATTTCTCTATAACTTGAAGTAAAGTTTTCATTGGACTAAAATAAAATTTTATGCATCGGGAGTACTAGTCATATTTTCCTTCTTCTCGAATGCGTATAGTTTCCATTATTGTTAAACTCAACAGTCAGAACCTTAGTTACAATCAATACTAAAAATTAATCATTAATTAAAAAAAGTCAAATCCCCATGTTTGTTGAATGATTCTATCAAAGTATTTTCTTAGCGTGGTTAGTGTCCCCCGACCCAAAATTTGTCTCATTACATCTAAGATCAGTACAGTGCGATTGTGTCTTACCACGGTAGAGTTGCAATGTGCTGATCACTAGCTTTAGGGAAAAAAAATGATTTTATCATAATTTTTTTATGAGAAATTGTAAATATTGATTCTTAGGCAAATTAGAAGAGAGGGGGAGGGGTGAATTGAAATTTTAATGCAAAGTTTGTAATTTTTTTAAATACAAGTTTGAATAGAAAAGAAAAAGTATGCAAAACAAGAATCTAAAATAATTACAAGATGAATTAAACTATTAATGAATGAATTAAAAACAAATAACAATAATAAAGAGAGTAAGGAAGAGGATGTAAACATAAATTTTTATAGTGATTCGGTCAAAGATCTTCCTTAATCCCTAACATCTACTTTCTCAAAATTTCGCTTGAGGTTCCGTTACACAAACGTAAACTATTACACTACGATTGGCTTCTCGGGTGCTAATCATCTCTCTTGAAACACTCCTTCAAATATGGAGTATACCCTTACACAATTCAAGTTTTGAAAGAAAGATTACAACTTGAGAATCTTGGCTCACTCTAGAATTTAGGATTACAATATGTAAGAATACTTTAAGAGTTGCCTATTATACTCAAAGTATATGAAATTGAAAGTATTGAGTGCTAATTGAAGTCTAATTGCTCAATATATAAAAATGATATTTTGAGCTTTCTTGAATATTTGATCTTTGCTTGAATGAATAAGGAGATAATAGCCTTGTAATTATTGATGAAAATTCTTTGATTTGAACCTCCTTTTATAGGCTTTGAGGGTAAGCTAGTCATTTATAGCCATTAATTATGAGATTAGATAAGATTAGCCTTAATCAAATATGACTGTTATAATTAAATTTGTATTGTGTACTGATACTCAGAGTGATTGTACTGGTACTCTGTAGTGTACCGGTACACAGACCTTGTGTATCGTTACATAGTCAAAATTTTGTTTGCATATTGCTCTAGAAGCTATTAATGGAGCTTTGTGTGCCGTTACATATACATGTACTAGTACACACCCATTGTGTATCATTACACATATACTAGTTTTGAGAATATAGACTTTGTTTGAGCTTTGCTATGACTCAATTTGATCGAGTCAACTTTTGATAAACATATTAGATAATAAAACTAGAGTGATAATTAATATTATTATTTTAAAATTTTATTATCAAAATTCTTAAAAATAATTTTTTCATAATTTGGTCCAATAATCTCCCATTTTTTTATGATGACAAACTTCTGAAGATAATATTATTCATGCTCCCCACAATATGTGCAAAATGAGAGGTATCAAAATGTGACTCTCAAAGACAAGTTTTGAAATTGGAATGCGCTGTTGAAAGTCCTTAGAAAGAGTTTGAAAGATTTTTAAGACTTTGAAAATATTTTTACTTTGAAAAACATCCATTTTAGCAAGGACAAATTTAACCCTATTCGAATGAATAAAAGCAGGCACATTTAACCTGACCAACATATAAAATGGGCACGTTTATTCAAAAAGCTCAACAAATATCACGCCCCGAATTTTCCCATAAAAAAACCCGGGGACATGAGATTGAATAGTGACAAATAGAAATTAATATACAACTCGAAAACAAAATCAACGAATATGAATATGAAAATAAGGACAATTGTCATACATATTTCCATGATCTCCATATACAACAAAGTTTGATACATATACAATCTCTAAAATATAATAACTACAGTACCTACGGTGGCAACTGCAATCCACCTTCAAAATACATATACATATATACGCAGTGGAAATAAAAGGTAGGAAGGCCAATACCAACACTACATAAAAGAAAGTTCAAGCTAAATGCTTGACAAAAATAAATGTACATATCAAACTGTGCTACAACCCCCGAAACAAAAGATACATGTATAATAGACTACAACTACAAAATATAACTAGCCATCTTTGAGTCCATGCTATGCATGCTCGTCCCTAGCCTCTGAACCAATAGCAATATAATATTGATATAGGAAAAATGAGATAAGTAATCGCGTTAGATGGCTAATCAACAATTATATATGAGACTATGGAGTCTCGATAACATGTACATGCTACAACGAAAATAGGTATAAACATATTATGGAAATAAGTAAATGAACATACTATACCATGAATAATTATGTAAAGTAAACATGAATAACCTACGAATTCTACGAATGTAATCTTATGAATGCTCATATATAATGATAAGTGCATGATACCAATGAATGCTACGACTACGACCCGACCACAACTACGATAACGACCAAGACAACTACTAATACTGGGACTAGTATCTCTACGAGTTCTCGAAAATGCTAAGCTCTGCTACTGAGTGCAACGCAACCTAACCTTCATTGTTCCGCTACCGAGTATGACGGGGGCAATAGATATATCCCATATATGGTTTTTCGCCTTTCACGGTGAGGTTTTATGACTTTAATTGCTTCCATGAATTTTATAAAAGCAATATTATGTGTCCCAAAAAGAAATAGAAAATGCCTCAATTTCCTATTTATGCAAATGCCATGAATTAATACCTCGAAACAACGAATTTATTATATGCATGCCTTTCGGATTCAACGAATGGCTATGCCTTTATTCTACTATAGGCATGCTTATAACCTCTGAAAACTACGAAATCCATGAATAGAGCAACTATGTTGTTCTATGTATTTAATCATGAAAGGTCAACGAATATCACGAAATGCCTTCGACTACAAATCCACAACTATGAATCATGATTTAATGAGTATAATTGTATAATCATGCCACGGAAATAATGTTAATGGCACATTATTAATACTACGAATGCCATGAATATTATGATAAATGAATGAAATCACATATCATCTACAAGACAAATTGCCACAAATATTATGATAAAATGAATGAAATCACATATCATGTTCACGATAAATTGCCACAAATTTTATGATATAATTGAGAAATAATTTATATCAAACGCCACCATAATAATCTCCAATCATATTATATACCATTATTGGTAAATAATACATATAATGCCACAAAATAGTTATACGATAATATTAAGGCATAAGATTGTGCAATTGATTGCTATAATCTACTACGAATATTATTTACCGAATATCATTCATAATATTATCTACGAATATAACCCCTATGAAAATGTGCATGAGTATGATTCGACACACCCATACTCTCTATATATGATTGCTATTCACAATCTACCCGTACCTAAGAAGCCTTCTAAATGCCTCCGAACGAGTCAAACAAGTTTCCCCCAAAGCCCTTTTCTTGCGCTTTGGGAACGATTTAGCTACGGACCTCGAATGATCTCGAACCTAGCCATAAAGATGAACCTTAAGGCATAAATAAGAAGATGGACCACTTTATTTTTACGAGTCATAATGACAAGTAAGATGAGGCAAAATCAACGAGGTTAAGAATTAAGGAAGCTTACATCAAAATGATCTCCATGTTTCAAGGGTTAAGAATCTCCACTTTAATCTCATGAATGATTCTTGAATCTAGATGATACTAAAGTTTGAAGAGTTGGAGAAAAGTTACCCCTTCTCTCTTTCTCTCGTTTGAATCCGAAATGGGGTAAAAGTAAACTATGATGTGACATAAAGTCACTGATATACACTTCAAATCTGCCCGACACAATCGACTGTTGCATTAAATCAGTTGATGTTGAACTATCAGTCGACATTTCAGTCGATGTATAGCCGTATAAGTCGACATATATATCTTATAAGTTGATTTATCCAACCAAACAGAAAATAGAATCCATTGGAATTTTACACACCTAAATAAGTCGATATATGCCTTTCAACAGTCGATATATATTCAATCAGTCGACATATAAGTCCTTAACAGTCGATTAATTCATCCCACTTGAGAAGCAGAACTTACTGAAATTCTACACACCTAAATAAGTTGACATATGCCCTTCAACAGTCGACATATATGCAATAAGTTGACATATAGGTCCTTAACAGTCGACTTATTTAGCATAACTCATTGGGATTTTTAGTATACTCCATCAGTTGATATATTCTACACAAATGTTGACTGATTCCCTATCAGTCGACATATATCCCCTATAAGTCGACTTATTATTTTGCTGAATTACAAGTCTACAAAATTCAACTCTAAGGCCATGAATATAAGATAGGTTCTACACTACAAAAGGATCTCCAAGACCACGAATCATAGTCCTCGATTATGATATGCATATGTGACTACGAATTCATGCGGCATCTACGAATGCAACGAAACTACAAATATGAATG
The DNA here is from genome assembly GCA_001753735.1 of Embelia ribes. NCBI lineage: Eukaryota > Viridiplantae > Streptophyta > Magnoliopsida > Ericales > Primulaceae > Embelia > Embelia ribes. The sequence continues at coordinate 13,591 of MKEJ01090810.1, forward strand.
TTATGATGAATATAAATAATATCATTAAGTGTAAGTAATAATATTATTTAATTGCAAAAAAATTATACGAATTTTCTGGACATTACATCTTTCCCTTGTTAGGAAATTTTGTCCCCGAAATTAGCGTATACTACGAAATAGAATAAGAATAAGAACGTACTATAATTCTTGAACAAGTTAGGATATTTGGTGCTTATTTCCTCCTTTCGCTCCCATGTTACCTCCTTGCTATTATGATACTCTCACAGTACTTTTACCAACTGAATACTACGATGACGAAGTACTTGTTTCTTTGAATCCAAGATTCAAATAGGCAGAAGCTTATATAACACGTCTTCTTTTACGTGTAAATCATCGAAATTAAGAACATGTAAGGGATCCTATAAGTATTTTCAAACCATCAAAACATGAAACACGGGGTGAACACTCGATAGATACAGTGTCAAGGCCAAATGATATACCACCTTTCCAACTCTATCAA
>MKEJ01090820.1:0-14689 GCA_001753735.1 Embelia ribes
TTAAATATTTGGACATGGGCTATAAGATTATAGTGGAGGACTACAATTTGCTTGATACATAATGATTTTTGAAGTTTAGCTAATCAAGGTTCTACTGGTTGGATTTTGATCTTAAACATTTCACTATTTCGTGTTTTTTCTTTATTGTAATACTTTAGGATGCATTTTTCGTACATCAGATATGTAAAATTATTCATGGAAAATATGATAGGAAAAACTAATTTTATCAATAAAATCCAAATAAATATTATGTCGAGGTATGGAGAAATGTCATATTCAACCTCAACTAAAACAGTAATAAAATATGTTAGATTACCCCTCGTTTAAATAAGAATACATTTTTCTTCCGACTCCATCATGTAAATAACGGTGGTTTTCACAGAAAACTCAATGCTTTATTTAAACTATTAGTAAGTATAATTTTTATAAATAAATTTACACTTCCAATAGTAAGACTATTAAAGTATTCAATATTATTGTAATATCCTAAAATTTCGTATAAATTTCGTCGTGACATTCGTTGTTGTAGTATCATTGCATTCGTATTGCCATATATTATTCGTATTCGCATATACATATCATAGTCGAGGACTATGATTTGTTGTCGTGGAGATGCATTGTAGTGTCACATCTATTTCGTAGTCAGGGGATATATTCAAGTTCGTAGATATCTATTTGTAGATGTTTCGGTGGTCGTTTCGGGGGTTTCGTTGAGATTCGTCGGTAATCCCGTTCAGTTGCATATATTGAGTTTCAGGTACTCAAATGCCTTTCCGAAAGTTGTTTGACACTTCCATTAGTATCTATAAGTGATTCCGAGTCTTTTTGACAGTTTTCAGCTAGAGGATTTTGGGCAAAAATTTCCAGTGGATTCTATCGATCTAGGAGCATTTGGATCGATCCAAAAGTTAAGTTTAATTGATCCAAGTGTAGTTTAATTGATCCAACTGATCAATATTGGATTGAAAGGTGTTGACTCTATTTCTTCTTCCTCATTTCTAATTTCTTCAAGCACGAAAGAGAAGATAGAGAGGGGAGCTTTTTCATCAAAACCAAGCCAAATTATCTCATTCCGCTAAAAGTTGATATTCGGACTCCCTGTCTTGTTGTGGTCACTTTGACATCAGTTTCCCTAAATTCTATACTAGTTGATTTTGCCTTATTTTCCGTGCCATTAAGGCTTGCGAAATTAAATTAGTCTATTTTCTTCTAAATGCCTTAGGGTTCATTTTTATGTTTAGGTTCGAGGTCATTCGAGGCTAGCGGCTAGATCATTCCTGAGGTGCAAGAAGAGGGCTTTTGGGGGAAATTTGCTCGGCTTATACGGAGGCAATTAGGAGGCTTCGTAGGTATGGATAGATTGCGAATAACAATTATATATAGAGAGTGTGGGTGTATCGTTTCATACTCATGCATATATTTTTGTAGGATTATATTTGTAGTTAGTATTATTAATGATATTCGGTGAATTATTGTTCGTAGTGGATTGTAACATTACATTGCACAATTATATATTATAAGACTATTGTATGAATATTTATGGCATTATTTGTATTATTTACCAATAATAGCATATAATATGTTCATAGAAAATTCTAGTGGCATTTAATATATATTATTTCCCAATTATATCATATAAACTATCGTGGAAATTTATCATGGAGATGATATGTGATTACACTTATTTTATCATAACATTCATGGTATACCGTAGAATTAATAATTTACCATTAACATTATTATCGTGGAGCATCAAGTTTGGTAAAAGAGAATTCAACCAACTCTTTACCCTATCCTTTAAGGAAAATGGAATGAGCATCAACTTGATAATATCAGAAGTGCAACTGGGAGCTCGATAGATAGAATAAACGGCTTCAAATTCATTGATGAAAACTTTGGATTCCATGCCATGGAAAGAAGGTATAACTTTGAATATTCCATTATGAACTTGAAATGTATTTACTTGAGCGGGAGGAAGATAGATACAAGAAGGCATACTCGTCATTTTAAATATATCAAATGTGCAAAAAGTTGCTTCTACGCCTCAACAAAATTAAGAGCAAGATTACCAACCAGAGGAGGTTGTTGTTGAACCGGAGGGGGAGGAAGAATTTGTGCTTGATTATCTCATTGATTTAGAAATAATTGAGCAAATTTAGTATTGAGATCCAAAATAGGATTTCCCCCATTGTTATCACCATTCTTGGGTTGATTGCCTTGATTACTCATCACAGAAGAACTTGCTTCGACTTTTTGTTGCAATAGCCTCCTCCGCAACTGAGTAAGTGATGAAATTTTGAAATTCCACTAATTGCAAGCAACAAAATTTTATTATTTTATTAATTTATTTATTATTTTTTTTAAAGAATAGAAAAAAGAAAGAAATTGATTAGTTAAAACCAAAAAAGTTTGGCTCAACCTTAATTGAGAAAACTAAATCTCACTCAACAATCCACATAATTACGGCACCTTAGATTCTATAAAGGGTTCCTCGACAATGGACCAAAAACTTGGCCTGATCAAAAATGTATCGGCTATTAAACCATAAGTGTACGATGTTGGTTGTATTTTTTCTTGTAAGAACTGGATATCGAACACAGGGAATACTCAAAATTTACGTGCCAAATCAAATATATGAATTTGCTTTATGATATTAGTCTAAAAAAATGTTAAAAAAAAATAAAATACCGGCTTTGTATATTGATCTTTTATGAACTATGGTTCACAAATTTTAAATAAAATGGCTCGGCCATAGTTGAAATCCGATAAATGACTAATTTGATTCATTGCTAGCATGTTAAGTAAACTAAATTATTATCAATTTAAACTTCGAATTTGTAAATTGTATTTTTCAAAAAAATAGTTTTCAAGTATATAAATAAATTAACATACCTCGAGATTGCCATCGGAGCATACTCATAACTACGCTCGAGGGTTTCTAAATACTTGCATAGTTATAAAACCCAACTATTTTCTAAAAATATGATTTATTAAAACAATATATACATAAACTATTGTCTAAATTGATAATTACTACACATAGTAAATGAAAGTTCTAAATTAATATGCTAGATTTTTATTTAAGTCATATTATCATCTTCAACTAGGGTTAGGCCAAATAAAATTTAGCTACTCGTATTAGAAGTAAAATAAATAACAAAAACATGAACAAAAGACAAAACATGATTTTAGAAACTAAAATGACAATAATATGTAAAAAATAACAATAATGAACTAACAACTCTAAAATATAGATAACAAATACAATTTATATAGAAACTAAATTGAATAACTTTTTCTTAACAACTAAATTTAGAGACTAAATTTAGAAAGTAGCAAAAATTAACTTATAATAGATTTCTATAACATGAATTCAACTAAAAAGTATTCAACATATACTTAATTATGATTTTTGCAAAAAAACAACAATTATATTAACAATTAAATTTAGAGATTAAATTTGGAAATTAAAAACAGTGAAGGAAATAACTCACAATTATGAATATGAATGAAAAAAAAATGAAAGGGAATGAGTATTGCCTTGGCTTGATTCCAAAACTTCAACTCAAATTTGAAATTTAACAACAAAAATATTCAGAATTTTATTACACAATTAATCTCTCAATAAATGTATGAAAATATGAATGTCTCAAATGTGTTTATCCTTAAAAGGTTTAATTTATAGTGAAAAAATCTACCAAATATTGATAAATTATATTATTACATCAATCATAATACTGAAAATTGAGCTGAAAATTAATCAAATCAAGATCTAACAACTCCCTTAATCATTTTTTTCACATGGAGTTGAAGTTGTCAATATTCTGTCTGCGTCGTTCGAACGCCATGGTGGAACCGTTCTAACAGCAGTATCATTTGAACGATAGAACATAGCCGTAAGAACAACAGTCTCTGCAATTTGATACTTTGGATTATTTCATGCCTTTGTCAATTTTCTTAGTTTTGTTCTTCATCCACTTCCTTTTAACTTCTTCAAAATTTATTTCTTGATTTTTTTTTTGTAATACTTTTCAGATCATTCTCGGGTCTTGAATTCATCGAGACTTATTTAACACTTCCGAGCTTCAATTCGTGTTTACAAAATAATCATAATAATAAGTTAACAAGAGTAAGAACATTTTATAGTATTATGCAAAATTATGAAATTAAAAATGTATATAAAATGTACAGAAAATTACATTTTCTGTCTATAGTCACTTCTTGTTAATTTTTTTTTTGTGTGTTAATTGTAGCATTTAAGCTTTCAAAATTAGATATCGACGCCCCATTTTACTGATTCTCTTTATTACTTTATGTTTATTATTGGAAATATTTCATCTTATTTGTTGATATCTACCAGAGAGACTATTCATTTTAATATGCAAAACATGTTAAGTAAAAGTTAAAATACATATGAATTGACCAAAAAGCACACCAAATTTAGATCAATATTCTAAATCTTTAAATTGAAAAAGTCACAAAAATTATAGTACTTCTTTATTTTCTATCAACTTAATTTGTAATTCATTAATTAAAAGTATGCTTATGACCACAAACTTAGGAGTAATTGGCGCTTTGTTATTTGGAGAAGTTGTAAGTATTAAATCCTTTTATTTTCTATTAGCTTCATTTTACTCTATTAACTAAAAGTAAACATTTGACTACAAATTTGGGTGACACTTTGTGCCAAATCGACATAAATAACTCTCTTATTATTTTTACCTCAATAATTCACCAACTTATGTCAATTTTGCACAAAAAATACCTTGTTAATTAAAAGTATACATGTGGCAACAAATTCGGAGTGACACTTTGTGTTGAATCAATGCAAATAGCTCTTTTATTATTTTTACCTCAACAATTCACTAAATTATGTCAATTTTGCACAAAAAATTAGCACATGACTTTCTTTAAATTTTTAAATATTATCATCAAAGTAAAAAATTGTAATGAGAATAAAAAAGAAATTACCTGTCTACACAGCTTAAATTTTTTTGGTGATTATAGAGTTGGTTCCGTTAATCTCCTATTCTGATTAGCAACATCGCACCATCAAAGGTTTTTCGATGAATAATACCTGAAAATATCTAACCTTCACCTGAATGATCAAATTTATGTGTCACGGACACCACTTGTTTCACTTCAATTCCTACAAAAATATAAACTATAGGTTGTAAGTTAATAAAGTCACATGGAAATGAGTTCGAAAATTGGTTACTGTAAATTACAGAAAAATAGAAAAAAGAACTTGTATTGTTGCATAAAAAAATTATTTTCTACATATTTCTCTTAAATAATGAAACAAATATGAAAACTAAAAAAATTTAGCAACAAAACTTTGCAGCCTTGAAAGATGCATGCAGAAGGTAAAACAAACTCAAGGTAAGTTGGAGAAATGATGCATTCTTTTCTTTTATATGAAATAGATGTCTATTTTTATTTTCATTGATTTGATTTTTTATTTCGTGTACAATGCATGTGACCTTTTATATCTTAGAAACAAACTTTTTTGGCTTTGAAAGACTCGCGCAGAAGATAAAATCAAACTTAGTGTTGGGAAAATGATGCATTCTTTTCTTTTGTATATAAAATAGTTGTGTCTATTCATTTTTATTGACCTAATTTTGATTTTGTATACAATGCATGGGCCTTTTTATTTTTCATTAATTTAATTTAATTTATTAATTAAGAATTTACATGTGTCATATAGTTAGAATGCCACTTAGCACAAAACTAGCGCGGAGGGTCTACTTTATATATATATATATATATATTGATTTAAGCAAATTAGTGGTTGTATTTTATATAATATATTTTTCTTTTTCCTTATTTTAAATTAAAATAAATGAAGAATGAAAACCAAAATAAATAAATAAAATGAATAAAGAATAGAAAAGAAAAGAAAAATTAATGGCAACATATTATTTTTATTACGGAGAGCGAAATTCAATAAAAAATATTTAAAATAGAAATTTCACGATGGAGTTATGTTAGGACCATATTGCATATAATGAGGGTAATAACAAAAACACAAACAAAATGGCTAAATTATGAAGTACTTATTGGAAAAGTCATGAAAAAAACTTTACACGAAGTTTCAAATTAGAAATTCTCAGAATGATTAGCACACAGTTCTATGCTTGTATCTAGAAATAATTATATTGTAAATATTCATGGAATCCGCCAAGGCTAGAAAATTACTTTGTTCCTAGATAGTAAGAAATAATCCAATTTGTTTCTTCGATCAAGATGGGCAAGAAATAGAATAACTTGAAGTAAAACTTTATATCGGAAATTTTCAGCCAAATCTGCATATTACCTATATAGCTACGATTTTTTGTCAATTATGGCATGGTTTGCAAAACCGAGCCATAATTATCACTTCTTAGACTTGATGAGCACGGATTGCTAGCGACATAATTTTATTAATGATGGCGCGACTCAAATAAGAGGTCAGATAAATATGAACTTTGAAGCAGGCAAAAAAGTAGCTTCCGCAGCTATGAATTTTAGTTTTCACCTTTAGAAGTTAAGAAATGAATGAGTTTTTGACCAAAAAAGAAAAATGGAGTATATAAAATTGTAGGTAGACAATCAAATGAGTTTTCAGTATGCAAATTCAAATAATAAACTGAAATGGAAGAAAATCTTAGAAAAGGGAAAAAATTAACAAAATCGCGAAATAAGAGTGATTTAGTATTCAAAAGGAGGTTGTTCTTACACACATCGAAACTGTGCTCAGAATATATAGATCTAAGTTTTTTTTTTTCTTTTTTCCAAATATTTTAGAGACATATTATTGCGTAGAAGGCGAATTTAGTAAAATTAATTTTACGGCACGCTATCCATTGTTGTAATGTTATATATATTCATTATAAAGACACATTCTTTGCTTAATAAAATCTCTATAATTTTCAGAAAAAAAATTATAAATTCTTGGGAAAAAAAAATACATTCTTAATTTACATCAATAAGAAAAGAATGAAAATTGTCGAGACTTTAAAAAAAAAAAAAGACGTATATGCATGCATAAAATGACGTGTTGTTATCATCTGCTCTTTGCCGTGTTGCTGACCCGCCGACTCACAGTCTTCCATCAGTCTCTCTCTCTCTCCCCATTGTTATATAAGTATATAGATAGATATATATATATATAGAGAGAGAGAGAGAGACGATAATGGAAGCGGAAGGGTTGAATGCCAAGAGAGACGAAAATGCATATTATATCAAAGCGATGAGCCTTATCACCATGGTGTATTTTTTCCCCAATTTCGCTTTTTATTTTCTTTCTATCGGTTTAAATTTTATTTTATTGTTTTGTTCTATACTGCATCTAAGAGCATTCACATCAGTATTATTTAGTTTCTCTCTTTTAATTTCTATTTTCAGAAATCTGTATCAGAAATGTTCTATATCTGTGTGCGGTATATATGATTTTTAGAAATCTCAGGATGATCGCTCTCGTAGATTTCTGAGTAGGAATATCTATTATATACAATTTCTCCCATAAATATTAATTTTTTAAATTAAAACTGTAAACCCTAGTTAAGATTAACATTTTAGTTTAATATATATGATTGTTTCAATAGATTTCAGAAATTGTTTACATAGACTAGTATGTGTAATTTCTAAATTCCTGATTTTTATAAGAGAAAAGAGTTTCTAGAAAGTTTGATTCGGAAATTAAAAGCTTTAATTAATAGTTTTGATTTTGATATTATGATCTAAATTAATTTGTCCTAGTAGGTTTTAGGTTTTAAATAAACTTCTTTAAAATCAGTGAAGGCGCTTGATTTTCATAGGAATATATCGAACCGTCCTGTCCAGTTTTGTTTGATTTCTAATGTTTCAAATGTACTATAGTACTAATAGTCTCTCCAGCTCTCTCGGGATACTTTAATCTGTCTCCAGTGGACGGGGTGAGAATATCAGCGCATATTTTAGACTTTTTAGTCTTAATAGTACCGATGAACTAATAGAATGTGCTCTTTCATGTCACTCGGTGTTATTCAAATTTAGGTCCTAATATAATACATTAGTATTGTTTAGCGAACTAATTGTAACGAACTTTTCCAATGTATCATGGAACATTTGAAAGGGGCCGAGTTTGAAAGTTGATGTCTATCTGTTTAGTCTGTGTTGGTGTTTTAATTTTTCGGTCATTCTTGTAGCATCCTTTTTGGTTTTTCAATATGTAAATAAATTTTTGTTTTACTTCATTTCTTTATAGGTAATCGGTGGATTTTTAATGGGGTTAGGAGTATGGTCGAGCATACATTATGATGAGTGTCAAAAACTTCTTACTCCCCCACTCGTAGGTTTCGGCGCAGCCTTGTTTCTAATGTAAGATTTTAATTTCTTAAAATTGAAAATATGAGTTTGACACTTGAATGTATTTGGATTTGCATCTGATTTGTTTTTATCTTAATATGTAGATCCGTGATTGGGTTCTTAGGTGCGCTGACGTACAACCCCATACTGTTATGGATCGTATCCTTTCGTATATATACCTTTCTTTTATGTCGTATAGTGCCAATATTAACTTCCCATTACGCAATTTTTTCTCTTGTATATTCTTTCCTTAACGTTTTGCCTTGCAGTATCTTGCCTTTTTGGGCTTCGCTTTCGTTGTGTTATTGGCGTTCACTGTGGCGGGGTAACAATTTCTAGCTCAAAATTATTTCCTTCTTCGTTTTGTGTTTTCTTTTTTATTAATTTGTCATTGAAATAACTTCAATGGAACCAATCTCATTTATGCTAATGATTGGAAGTGCAGTGTTTTGTCTAAAATTAGCACGAGTAATGATCGATTTGCTACTATCCAACAAGACTATGTCACAAACGTCTGATTGTTTCTACCTAATTTTCCTTACGAGTTGACATGCACATTCTATATTAGGTTTTCCAAATATTGCTTGATTTAATTTGACAAACTTTTTTTTGCCATCTCGCATAGGTTGTCCGTCGTTTTAAATCATGATCACATTCGTCATGCAAATGGTTTGAGGTAACATACGATCCCATGTATTTTCAATGATTGAATGATTTTGGATCATTCTCTTCGGATGTTTAATTCAACTTATTCATTGATTCATTCATGTACAGGGGGAAAGTACATGGACCCTTTATTGCGTTTATGCACTGGGTTTCTACTTTTCGATACCTGAGATTTCAGTACTCCTGAAAACAACATAAATTGAATAGCAACTTGGAATCATCTGTAAAAAACAAACAAGAGTTTCCTAGTTATACTGAAAAACTCATCCAAGAAATGTTTTGAAAATCGGAGGTTCTTGAAAAAATTACTCATAACTTTTAAAAAACTTGTCCCATAATTTTGTTTCCATAATTGCCACTTCTTGATATAGTTTTGCCTTAGTATCTAATTTCTGTCCATACACCTCAATCACATTCCCTTCTCTAATATCAACAATAACCTTTGATATCTGTTTACTCAGGTACAAGGAGTATCGACTTCAAGATTGCAGTTGGTGGCTTAGAAAAATGGTATATAGACATATATTGTATTGGCCGTGCTAACGTGGCACTTAATGTAACTGATGTGCGTCGGCCTCCGCATCAGCTTGCACAAGCACACGTGGAGGCACATCTTTTGCTAGCATTTTTCTACTTCAAGTGTATAAGTTTATAGGAATTGGTACCAATGTACTAATTTACATGGGATTGGATTGTTTGTCCCTGTACAATGATACAATCAATCCCAAGACTATGTTATATAACAAGGATTTGTGTAAACAAGGGAGAGTTTTTCTTGACTAATTAGTCCATCTCTCACCTTGGAGCGTTTTAGGCTATTAGCGCCATGTTATTCACTAATATTCCACCAAACTTTTTCGTCCTAAGCATAGTCCAAAGAATACAAAAAAACACGAAACAAAAACGAGGAATGTCTAGAATAGTGCTGCAAGACAATGTCCGCAATGTCCTTATTTCCCCTACTAATGTTGCCTCTTTTTGCAGCTAAACAACAATCGTACTTGGGAGCATTTTAAGAGTTGTTTCGTGGCACCCAGCAACTGTAATGGCCTATTGGAAGCATATAGGGTTCGTTTTTGTGGCTCCAAAATATTTCGATTTCACCAAATTTTTTGTTTGCATAATGACAGTTATCACGTCTTTGTGTAGACTCCCAAAGAATACAATTTGGACGGACAAGACCTCCTTCACGCGAGTTGTTGTTGGCCACCATCTGAGTAATGCTACGAAATGTCTCCTATTTTTGCTTCTTTAAATATGGTTTTTTCTCCCATAAATCTATGTTACAGATTTATGCAAGGTGTATTTGGTTGTGGTTGCCAATTGAAGAACACAAAGCAACTTTTTCGAAAACTTTTTTTGTTAAAAAAACAAATTTTAAGGACCAATGAAACCTTTACTTTATTGGTTCCGAAAACTCTTCACTCAAATACAGCAAATGTGTGTTTGAAAGGTCACTGTTTTCTGTCCTGACCACCTTTGAAACTAGTGTGAATGAAAATAAACAGTATTATGACATAAGATTTCCAAGGTTTAGCAAGGCTTTGCTTAGGATCCCACTACTCGTCGGATTTGGTTTGGCATTGCTACTGCACATGAATTCAAGAGCCATGATGATATTACTGGGAAATGTCTTCATTACAATATTTTTGGGTCAGATCATAAGCTAGTGATGCTTTCGGCTGCTGGATATTGCCATCTAGGGTGCAACACTCCCCCGCTTTGCTTAGCAGCATGACACTTATATTTGTCTGCTCCAACAGCCTCATTTCAACGTTTCTTATCTTGTTTCGTTTAATTTGTCAGATGTGGCTACCCAGCTATCAGTGGTTTATACTACAACTTGACCTTTGAGCCAATGAATTCTAACAAAGATTGCAAACTTTACAAAAATTCTGAGACGATCAAGTGCTTCGATTGTGATTCCTGCAAGTGAGCATCCTTTTCCTATATTTTCCTTTCATAAATTCATTCCTATCAACAAACATAATTTGCTTTTGTTTTCTTTTCTTCGTTTTGTTCAGAGCCGGAGTTGTACAATATATGAAAATTACATGGAAGTGGTTCTTAATCGACTCTGTGGCATTCCTTTTTGTCTCGGTAAGAAAATCCCATCACCCGATTTAGGAAAATTTTCTTATTGACTTTCATCTTTTTCTAATATGACCAAACGATAATTAAACGTATTGCATTTATTTCAACTTTTAATAATAGTATGAGCAAATAAATATTTTTGTGCAAAAAAAGCTCTTATAAAGTGATGAATCCGTATTCAGGATTGCATTGATAACCTTGTATTGACTTCTTTGTTAGTGTTACCGAATCCAACACCGACATGTCTTTTGTCATAAATTTTTTTGTGAGAATATTTTTTTTTTTGCAATTTTTTTTCAAACTTTAAAGTAGTAAATTATTCTTCAGAAGAAAGGGGGAAGTTAGCATATTTCAATTGATGGGCAAATTTCACCACAACCTTGAACTTTATCTTCTTGTTCGGATTTTAAAAGTTCTGGTTCAAAACATGCCATACATGCAATTTCCCCTTTCATGTACTCATTGAGGACTTAATGAGATTCAAATATATATTCAGAAAAGAATAGGATTCAAATCATTTTGTCAAATTTTCCCAGCTATATTTGGAACTTTTCTGTTTTTTTTAATTTATTACGTGTGCCAGATACTACTCATGAAGTGCGCGTGTAGTGCGAAACGAAAGGCTGAAAAGGCTCGTCTGAGGCGTGCATACATATTTCCAGATGAAATGCTGCAACAACAACGCATCTAAAACGGTCATATACAAAATATATGTGAATAAATTGTATAACAGACGGTCATATACAAAATATATGTGAATAAATTGTATGAAAAACTTACCGGAGCTACTCAAGATGATAGTCTATTTGTTCCTTTTCTTTTCTAAATTAACTTTCTCTTTTTATTAGTTGTTTAAACTAATCTGAATTAGATCGTTACTCGTAGTTAATTGGTCATCTTTCTCAATTTTAGTTCGAATTGTAAATTCCATGCCACTTAGCTCTAAAAATGCAAAACAATAAATGACATCACCGACAAGTCATGATTTTGCTAGAGTGGCTACAACTTCACCAAAATTTGAAAAAGCTATTTTGTATTTTATTTCTTAATATAATTTTTTTATGCTATACCCATAAAAAATTTATGATCTTTAGCCTTTTTAAAATATTTTATATCACGTTTAGTACCTTATATTATAATCCAATGTTCGCCCTGCTTAAGTTTGTTTTTTCAATGACTTAGAAAGATTCACATAAATAATGATATTGTTACACAAGTCTCATGTCTGGAGTGGTCTCATGTTTAGTGTGACCTCATGTTTAGCATGGTCTCATGTTTGGTGTGGCATCATGTTTAACATGATCTTATATTTGGTATGGCCTTATGTTTAGTATGACCTCATGTTTGGTAAGACACCTTTTAGTATAAATTGATGTCATAGGCAAAAGCTAAAATCATCTCAAAATCCCAACTAGATATAAAAACTAGTATTTGAGTGTACGAGTGATGTAAGGAAATACGTATTGAAAGTTGTGATGTTAATCATTGATTACATATTTATTATTAGAATATTGTACCAAGTATTATTGAGTGTTCCCCACATTTTGCAAGCTCTCATTATATTAGTGAAATATTCTCCGGTGTTCATAGTAGATTAGGATTTGGACCGAGCCACTTGTATAATTATATCTTGTGCGTTGCCATATTTTCTATTATTTTTCCATCTCTGCTACTTTATTGCCATAATAAATCTCTATTACAGAATTTCGTCACAACACTTGACTATCTAAATTCAAGGTTCAAGGGTAGGTAAAAGAGCCATAGGAAACAATGGTTTTTTATTCGTGCTGTTATAGAAAGTCCAAACTTAAAGCTGCGACTTTGTGCTAAAAAATATATCGAAAGTATCATATCTGAAACAAGCTTGGTTTGATATTTGTTTCAAAAACAGGATTATTTTAGCAAATAATTAGTCTATCATGGCTATAAACTCCTTGTGTTTAAAGTCTGAATGCTTACCAATTGTAGCGGGGAGAGGTTTGAAGGTGTTCGAAGTGTAACTTGAAACGAGACTACTCTTTCCAACATTACAATCTCCGACCAGAACCAACTTCAAATCAACATCGTACTCCACCGGAGTTGTCGTAATTATCATTTCTAATAGAAAGAAAAACCAAAATCCGAAAGCAAGATGTAACTAGAAAGAAATTCCAAATGCTATGAAATTAACATCAAGTTTCTAGAGACTGAGAAAGAAAAGATCCAGAAAGAAAAACATTACCCTTTTGAAGTTTATTTTGTTGATTCTTTTTTGGTTGATATAATAACAATAATAATGATGAAAAGTCGTCTATGAGAGTCAATCTACAACCCAGTGGGGTATCCTGAATTTTGGAGGAGGCTTAAAAATAACTGTTAGGAATGTAATGTACCCATACAAATATAATTTTATAATAATTATTAAAAAGTATAAAAATTCGTTGGTGTAGAAATTTTGTCACGCTAGATACCCATTTCTATTGAATTTTTTTGGGTAGAAAGCCGGTTTTATTATTCCACTAGTAAATAATAACTTAAATTGAATCCCATTATTAATTTTAAGTGGCATATAAAAGTCTAGTGAAGGAAAATTTGTTTTTCATTTTGAAGGTATTCATTATATGTAATGTGTAACGATGTATTCAATAGTTGTATAATAACAAAATCATGTTATTTTCCCCCTCTATTTTGACCAATTTTATTTTTTTTTAAAAAATTAGTCCATTTAAATTATATTTTTATTATTTTATATTAATATAAAAGGTTTATTTATTAGAAAATGACTATAATTTGGTTTCATTTTTAAGGAGATAAAACTCGAATTAAAAAAAAAAAAACTTAAGATTTATCTTCATGAAAATGGAACCAAATTGTAAAACAAATTTAAAGAATATTATTTTAAGTTTTTTGTCATGAATTTCTTAAAAATAGATGAGAAGTTAATAAGTATAAAATTTAAAATTTGTCATAGGACATTGATTAGGGTTCAATGGAAAAACGTAACAAAATACAAAAAGGACAAACAGACACAACAATTGTTCATGGAAATTCATCCAAAGATTAAAATTCTAAATATATTGGTTTGTTATAATACTATAGCTATTATTAGCATCATCAGTTAAAAATTTTAAGTAAAAATTTAAATGTAAAACAGTTAGATTTAGCATGCATGACAATAATATGTAAAACATCACTCTTAATTAAACTGCAAATAATAACAAATCAATAGGAGCAATGAGAAAAGATTTTACCTATAGTTTTTTCATCATATCATACAAGCTCAAAATTGGAATACATAAAAACAAGAAGAATGCATTTCAAAATAAGAAAAAAAATTATCATAGATAGGGGAATAGCAAACAATGAAGGGACACATTGGTGTCATGAGAATGTAATGGGTTATAAAATAGAAAGAAAGATAAAAGAGTTGCAAATTAATTTTTTTTTTAATGGTTGTTAATGCACATTTACGAAAAAAAAGCTACCCAATAGTTTTATAACTTATCATATTCTAGTTACATCCTAAAACGTGAGTAATATAACCAATGGAAAATTTACATTAAATAACCCAATTTAAGAGTGTGGGTATCAATTGTACTTTTTTGTCCTTCATCTAATC
>MKEJ01090826.1:0-18073 GCA_001753735.1 Embelia ribes
TGGACGCACCATAATGCAACAATTGGTGACATTCTAATTCACAAATTTATTTATAATATTTATACAGCTTGGTGGGAACAATTGGTGTGCTTCTTGGTTTGTACGTTGTGTTATGGGGTAAGGCCAAGGAACTTGAAGAGTGCAACAAGGGCACCGATTCAGAAACAAATAATAATCAAATAGCAGCTGTGAAATATTACTAGTAGATGAATCTAATTGTGAGATAATAGCTGATACTAAAAATGGTTTAGAGGAACCCCTCTTGGCTGACGAATTAACAGAATTTGAAGGTATCCAAAAAGATAAATGAAAAAAAAAAATATAGCATTACCATTTTTTATTTCTGTTATTGTAAGAAATTTGTCTACGATCTTATTCAGGATCAAGCAATTTTGTAATATCATTATTTTATGCGTATTTGCTTTTTATTGCACTTTTGGTTGCCTTCTTTTATTATACAACTTTTTTGTTACTTTTTTTGTATTTATAGAACTTGTATAGGAGTTATAAGTTATTACTACTCTCAAACATGTATGGCATATGAACATTGTTGTATTCATATGTGATGAAAACGATTTCATGATCTTTACAATTAACAAATTGAGATGAAACTCTTCATTATTGACATGCCACGAGTAGTAAACACTGGAAAAAGCCACATAGAACCACAGGATTTTGGCATAGCAAAGGCGGAAAAGTAGTGTTGATCATATGAAAAATATAATAATATTCGGATGTTATATATATATAGGAGAAAATAATCGACGTTGAGAGAATAAAAAGTATCAGTCTGTTATTTGGAATGCATAAATGTGTAGAATATTGTTGCCATTGTATTTTTAAAAAATAAGTTTCCAGGGTGGTCGCATTAGTAACATCGATTATACTCATTTACATGGCCAAATACGTATTATTTTTGTTGTTACTATATCAGGCTATGCCAATGTTGAGAAATTACATGACAGCGGACATGGACACATGAATAAATTTATGAGTTTGGTAAGAATACCATTATCACTCCATAATTTTTCAATGTTAAAATTTTTAATATTAAATTTTAATATTAAATTTATTTAACGGTATTTTAGTCATTTATACTCTGATTTCAATTTCAATGGTGGTTGCAGACCTTTTTTAAATGCAAGTACATCAAATAGGACAAATTGTTCTCTATTCACAACTAAAGAAATCTGTCCAATAATATTGACACTTGTATAATGATAAAATATTAAGCATCGACTTGGGACAAAATGGGGAAGCTTACCAAGTCAAACTTTGCTAACCTTTTTGTATTTAGTTAGTATTTATTTATGTATTTTAGCAGGTGATGATCACCAACGAAAGCGCTGTTCAATACAAGAATTTTTTTTCTTCTAATAATGTAGTATAAGATTTGTTTTTTAAAGAAATTATTATATTTTGAGAATAAAATTACTATAAAATGAGAATAATTTATTATAATTAATTTTGATAAAAAAATTTAAATTACTATTAATAAATTATTTTTAAATTATAATAATTTATTTCAAAATAAAATAATTACTTTGTATTAAAAAAAAAAAATCTGTCTAGAGAGAACTTCCCTATTCAAGAACCCAAAATGGGATATACTTGCAGGAGTAGAGTGTCTCCAAAGGAGGAGAGCTAATACTTTATTATAAAATTATGTATTTGTGACTAAACGTTATTTCACCCTAAAGTATCAAATATATTTTTTTATTAAATTACGAGTGTGAGACACTCTTCTTCCCTACTCAACTCAGCAACAAGTCATTGATAATGGATTTGATTGATCACAAGAGAAAAACATAACCTACTAAACTTGAATTCTTATTTTAGGGAATTATTTTAATTGAAAATCTTAAGAAAAAAAAATTATGTATATGTGCACAAAGAAACTTCTACATCATGCCTAGAAGTTGCGAAAAAACCACAAATAGTTACTAAAAAGTTCATACGTATCAAAAATTATTAAATTGGTCCATCACCATTAAGCCTTGAAAAAAAATCATCACTTTCACTCATTACAATTCAATAAAATAGAAGAGCTAATTAAACATATACACCACTTCTAATAATATTTGATTTATTATCATAAAACATAGCCAAACATGGCATCTACATGTGTACCATATAGACTCCAAAAGGGGCAACTATTAATATATCAAACATTAGAGGAAATATATTGAAAAAATAATAATAAATATAAGGGCTTCAAAAGGTTATAAAGGAGTTCAAAAATAACAACCAAATTGTAATAATGCATCATTACAAATTAGTGTTCCTCTATATGCATTAGTAACAATGTAACATGCTACAAAATTGAAAAGTAGCTCATATCCCAAATTAGGACTGGGCCAGAGCCCAGAGGTGGTGTTTGGAATTAAAATTTGAATTGAACTAATGGGCCTTGTTACAATTGAAAGCCCAAAAGAATTTGATATACCAATCATAGGCTACACCATCACTGAATTCCATAATTAAAAATGTAGTACTAATAAAAATTAAAAATATCTGGAACTCAGGAAATATGTATCCACATCTTGGTTTCGGTGCGTGCTGATTTTCATTTGATTGATAAACATTTTAATTTTCAAACTATTTGAACAAAAAAATAAAATAAAAAAGGTAATGTATTATTTTAATATTTTAGCAAAAGTATGGCATATTTTGTGAAAAGGGCAAATATAAAAGTGAATGTGAAAAGCTGAGTTTTTAAAATCCAAATTGCTTTTCCCACACAGATGACATTCATATTTGAATAAGAAAGCCATTCAAAGAAGAATTTAAAACAAGTCCCTTAATAAATAGTAATATAGTAGTATGGCAAGAAAAAAAAACTCCCGTTTGCTTAGCATGTATCTTTCAATTTTCTATTTTTAAAAGCTAAAAATTATTTCGGTAATTAGGTTGTTAATATCAACTTTCAAAATTGAGTTTTCTCATAAGATTAATTTTGAAAACTCGATTTACTAGCCTTTCCAAATTTCAAACTTCACCCAAAAAGTTAAAAAAAATATATTTTAAAAAATGAATATACATCAACTTACTGTTCTTTATTTATATTTATAACTTATTTTTTTCTATCTTAAATCCTACTAAAAAAATATTTTTATGAAAATTTCAAAATGTGATAATTGTGGTTTATTTTCACTCATTTATTCTTAATTATATTATACTTTTATCTTTTCATTTCTTATTTAAAATATCATAAAATTTTTGTTACTTTTTGTATAAAAACATAAACTATGACAATAAATATTTTACGAAACAAAGGTTGTGAATATAGTATTTTGCTTGAACTTAGTTCTAACTATATTTTTTCTACTTTAAAAATCGCAAATTTATTTTTTATTTAATATGTATATTAATAATAAATTAGTTTAAAACGTATATTGTACTAAGGTTGAAGGTTTTTTACAATAATTTTTCCAATTTTACAGCTTGAAAATCATTTTTAGAAGTTGCTACGAGACAGATTTTTGCATTAGTTATGAAAATATCTCAAATGATAGTTTTTAAAAGTTGAAATGATAATCAAACAGGATAATTTCTTGAGTTGAGATGTCAATTTGTGGCTTCTTCTAAATTAATAAAATAAAAAGGTTTTCAGATACCTTTTTAATATTGACCCAGTTGCTCATATTTCATATGCTTATAGATGGAAATTTCAATGTTAGGGTTAAATATGATGCATGTTACCGGGGAACAAAGTTATGTAAAGACAATGTGAGTTTAAATTCTCTTCAATTTTAAAAATATAAACCTCATATTATTTTAATATAAAAGTATTTTATATGTGATTTTAGTTTCTGAACAATCGAGACTTAACGTTCGAGTTCTAGCACCACCAAGTACGTATTGAAAAACATTTTTTATTATTATTCTTAGTAACCACTCATTGTTTACATATATTTTAATTGAAATTGACCAAATGATCAAATGCCATAAGCCAAAGCTAAAACCATGTGACATATGTCAACACGAGCCTAACCGATTCTCAATTTGAGCACGTCAACGGAAAGATAAAAATTGCTAAATAAGTAAACTATGAACAGATTTCTTATGAGAATAAACAAATAGTATAAAACAGCAACAGGTTATATCCTTAAAGTTCTTTGTTTACTTATTTTTGTTTACCTTATTATTGTAGCCAAAACTGACCTAATCAACAATCAATGACTTGTTATTTATATCTAACAACTCTGACACTTGGTCTTCGGTGCATCGAGCGGATGCATGGACAAGACTAGTAACGCGAGAGCGTTAAAAATTTGAAAAATCTTAAGATACAGTCGAGAGCCGTAAAAACGGAAGCAAAAACTTGAATAAAAGTGAATACATACATTTTCATAAAGAATTAAGATGATCTAACTTTGACTTTGCGAGTGGGATTGGTAACCTAATAAAATTCAATAGGATTTTGCAAAGAATTTGTGCCAAAATATTAATTATAAAGTACATCACATTCTCCAAATTTATGCACATAAAAGATTTGTACCTACATTGACCACAACTTCGAAGTAAAAAATAATAATAATTTAATTTAACGTTATAAATTGCTCCAATCTAGAGACAAGCCTTCAAAAGCCTCCCCATTGATAAGAAAGATTCATCCATGAAGAGCAGATATACCTAACAATTCAACTTTGTCCTTTTTTCCAAGGCGCGAATGTTTTATACGTCCATATGCTAAGCTACTGCATGCGTATATACATTAATGAATATACGATACATTAACGAGATTGGATTGAGAAACTCAAGTCTAGGGAACAATGGTATGGAACAATTTGACGACGAAAAACTAATTTGTTCTCCATAAGACTACAAATTTGAAAAGGTGCTAAAAATTTTGATGTCAAGTGAATTTTTAGTTTTGAGATTGTACGACTCAAACAGATAAGCGATAGTTAGAATTATCATGAGACTGCTGTCAGATCACATTGCCAAACACCAAATTCACCGAACATTTCTCAATCTATATCAACCAAATAGTCTAATCCAACATATTTTTTTATAAGATTGAAATTGGTGACCAAACAAGGACCTTGACAAGTGACCCCACACACAAATTATACGAAGTTACAAGTGATAGGAACAGAACAACCACCGTACACAAAGTCCTCAATTAATCACGTGTGAGAATGAAAATTTTATACCCCTCCAAAACTATAAAAAAAAAAATGGGTTTCCATATTAATTCAAACAAACTTACATATAGACCAGGTGGAAAGTCGATTCGATAACAATGAATTATTCAATGACTATGTACAAATCGAGTTGAGCCGAATATTGCTCTAATTGAGTATGAATTAAGACGAGCCTAATATTACTCTAATCGAGCCGAAAAGTTTTCTAACTTGATTATTATTTTTGTGTTCAAAATCAACTTAATAAAAAAAATTAAATACTCAATCAAACAAGATAAATACTCCATAAATTATTTTAAAATATATTTTATATAATATATTATATTAAAATAATAAAATTGATTAATTAGGATAAAATATATTTTTATGTTCTCAAATAATTATAGGAAAAATCTTACTAATGATATGTAATACAAAATTTTATATTCAACTCATACACACATATTATTCGAGTTATTCGCAAGCTAACAAATTGAGTAACTCACTGCTCGAATTTGACTCAAAATTTAAATAGAGTATACTTTCATACTTGTATCCTATTCATTTAGTTCACAAGTCGAATTTTGATCCAATAATCATCTAATTGAGTTCAAGATATTCACAAATAGCCCAGCTACCCCCACCTAGTTGTAGATGTATAAAAATTTGTGGCATGGATGTATAAAAATTTGTGGCACATGAGGATTTTGAGTACAATTTACCACAAAAGGTGGCAGTAGATGAGAGAGTAAATATGTACTCATTGACCTACAGCTAGATATGTTGAACAAATTTAATGGCCTCAGAGAACGGACCTAAAAACATCTACCTAGACTGTCTCGATATTTGACCCACCAATGGGTTTGTTCACTTAAACAAAGGACCAACAAACCAAAACAACAAAATTTGCAGGAAAAATCTTAAGAGATGAGCAAACACACCAATCATTGATAAAAGAGATATCCTTATTTATCAGTCATAGAAAATTTACCCCATAAAGCTAAGAAAGATAGCCATATGGACAAAGCAACTATCGCTGGTCAATACGAATAAGCCAGTAAAATGTATCAAACTAGTACGAATAATTGCAAACGAAAGCTATACATGAAAATACGAAATACTACAGGACTCGAAAAAAGATACTAGGCACCGTAAGGGTAGCGCTTAGCCCTATAGTTGTCCTCCCTGTTGTTCCTAAAGGCACAGCACCCGATGGAATATACGACAGTGAGAAACACGAGGAATAGGATGTTCACAACAGCTACCCTTTTCCAGTCGTGTTTGATGTTGTCAAGGAGCCCGGCTTTGCACGACTGACAGTTGAAGCAGAGGACGTTCGGATCATTGCTCCACAGGCTGCAGTCTGGACTGGCGGCTGAAGTGGAGTTGGATGTTACGGTCCAGTTGGTGGGGCTTACGTATGTAAAGTTACAAGCATCTGATGGCTTGCAGCACCCTGACTGTGAAAAGAGAGGAAAATTAACAATAAGCATTACAATGGAAAAGAAGTAACTTCAAAGAAAACGGAAAATTCACCGCAACAAATATGTTATTCAGAACATAGACAAGTGTGAAACTAATGAAGATGGTTCTGCAAGATGTTGAGATCAGGAAAAATCTGGACCTTGAGTCATTTTCCTGGGCTTTCAGTTGGTCAGAAACTTTTAAATCAATGCAGACTAAGGAAAAGCCAAAAGATTAAGAAAAGGTTCCAGCAGAGCAGAAACAATACAGAAAAAGGACTTACAAAAAGGGTTAAAAAGTATAATCAAACGGCTCTTAACTTTTCAAATTAGATCCATAAACATGCAGATGCAAGAATTTCACATGACTAAAGCACACAAATTTAACTCTGAAAGGAGCAATAAGGGATATTTAATTCCTAGGGAAAATGTAACAAGCAAAACAGAAAGAACCATGAAAAGTTTTATCCAAGATTCAAATTAATGGTCCAAAAGTGAAAGATAAAATGTCCAAAATATGGTTTACTTTATTTGCAAGATTCCCATTGCCAATAGCTCAACAAATACTGCAAATTTTCAGGATAAATTATCTGACTAAAGAGAAAAGGGGAAATCCTAAGAACAAAAGCACTACAATAAATGGTTCATCAAAAATTATGAAGTGCCATTGTTCACATTTCTAGCGAACGGTCGAAAACAAGAACACAAAAATAGCAAAATTAAATACATGCATTCTGTAACACCGGGAATGCTCACCACCATTCACATTAAAATTCAAAGCAAACCTTCAGGATTGACAATCAGATTCAGATCATAGTGTATACACTGTATAGGGATCAGTTTTATACCTGAACTGAGGACAAGTGCTTCAGATAAAATTGATCCACAGTGGTTGTAGTTCCATCATCAATCAAGCTCTGGCAAACCTTGCTATCAGCCAAACAGCTCTTAATCTTGTTCCAGTTCTTTGTGCTGTTCACCCTATTTTGCAACCAGTTTGAGTAATCTCCAAGCTTGTACTCCTTATACCCTCTTCCCGACAAAACCTCACCCGCGCCTGCAAATCAAATGAGCATAAGAGGAACATATATAAGTCCAGAAAATGAAAGTCAGGGCTAACTCTTGAGATACAATAAAGATTAAACACGAAAATACTCTCCAAATTGGCATATCAACAGTTCTAGATCCCAAAATAAATATCAAAATAGACAAACACACTCTAACTTGAAATATATACAATTAAAAGATAAAGATTCTAGGGCAAACTCAGAGATACACAAAGGACCAGGTACCATAACCAACAAACTTACAATCCAACAGAAGAGCTACAATATACATAATTTATTGACTGAAAATACAGGAACATCCACAAATGCACAATTTTACTGACTGAAAATACAGAATTTGATGCCAACAAAGGTGAAAAACAGGAACGTCCACAAGTAAAATATCTAACAAAAAAAATGCTCTAAGTATCAAAACAGAGTTCAAATCCAAAATACGAAATATCTCAGCCAATTGCAGACTCCTGTGGTAATGTACACAGTAAATTGAGAATATAAAAACAAATATCTAACGAAACACACTCTAAACAGGAAACAAATACAATGACATCTAACAGGGTCGGCCCAACACATTCGGGGCCTAAGGCAAAAACGTTATTAAAGGTCATCTTTTACATAAAATAAATCCAATTATTAATTAAGAAACATTAGCAGCATATATTTTCACGGAAAAATTATGTTATAAACGAAATAGAAAGCAGTCAAATAAATAAAAGATCTAGTGATTTTACCAAATGTTCACGATAAAAAGTTATTATTTTTAACATAAATTTGTATATATACATATTTCATAAATATTTAAATAAATTTATATAGAAAAAATTTGGGAGTTACCTTTAATCTAAAGCGCAACCCCACCAGTCACTCTATGTGGTGCCTCTATCCTAAATTTAGGGAATGCCCTCTCTAGTGAATCGATACTGTTCAATCCCGTCAAAACATGGAGTTTGTTGTATTGATCTCCTTGAACTAAGATACACCGTTCATCCCCTTGCTATTTCTAAGTTCCGAAAGTCTGATGTGAGCATTCTCTATATCTGATCCTCTAATTTAGAGTTTAAGCTATAGTAATTCAAATTTAGAGGATGGGGATAAAGACACTAGTGGGAATGCCCTAACAATTACACATTCCAAGCATAGTAAAGATCAAAGCAGGTCTTAAATTGAGAATACAAAAGCATCTAAGAGCATTCACACCGGTCTTTATAAGTGATAGATTTCTCCCATTTGAATTCTTATTATGAGAAATTTGCAACAACAATGTTTCAATTTTTCTTAGAGCATTGCATTCACACCAATCTTTCTAAACGGTTCCCCGCCCCCAATTTGAGGTGAGAAATCTCCCACATCAGTCTCACAATTTTTATAAAATTTTATAGTAATGCTACAGTAATTTTCTTCACTAATTTCATAAAATTTTGGCATCAAAATAAAATAAATATACCAGTATGTTGCAAAAAATATTGTTCTAGAATTTCTTATTTTTGCATATTAATATTTTTTATGTATAAAAATGACTTTTTAGAACTACGGCGGTAACGAGTTTCCAAAGTATGGATTTTACTCTAGTGATTTTTATCAATCAAAAACTTAAATATTACAGAAACCATGGGTTCAAAAAAGTATGACTTAAAATTATGGGTTGAAATTTATATTTTAATGGTTTCAATTACTAATTTTTTTCCTAAAATCTAATATTTATGTATAATAAAAACTTGGAGCTGCCCCTGTGGATTTCTAGTTGAGATCTAGAAATAAAATAAGAAAAAATTGTTGTGATTGCTATCAAAATTGATAATACAGAAACACCCAACAAACAATTATTGGTTCCACCACACACACACACACGCACACATACATATATACAGATATATAAACCTTTGTTGGTGACGACGAAGGCGAAGATGGTGAAGCAGAAGAGTGTGACAATGAGTAAAAACATAACGACGAGGTAGAGCCAGAGGAGCCACGTGACCCCGCAGCAAGCGCCGAGGACGCCGGCGAGGGAGACCACCAACAAAAACGCCCCGAGCACGATGACCGGCCGGTCGAGGAACCGCTCGCACTCGGAGGTCCCCTGCTTGCTCAGCCACACCCCGCCCCATAGGATCGGGATCGATAGAATGAATGTGACTAAATTGAACAACCCTATCAGATTGTTGCTCACCTTCATCTTGCTTGTTTTCTAGCCAGAGAGAGATACAGAGAGAGAGAGAGAGAGAGAGAGATGAGTGAGTGGAGCTCACACCGTTCCAACCGCATCTCATTTGATTTCTAATCACGCTTTTTTAAATCCACTACCAAATTGCATGCACTTCGCAAATTTGCGAAATACAAAATTATTTTTAATAATTTTTAATAAAAATATGAGTATTATGACTATTATTTTAATAAATTTTTAAGCATGCATTATATATAAAAATGTTGAGGTATTTTCGTGGACCTGTGTCACTAATTTATACTTTTGGAATTAATATAATATTTAAATATTTTGTTAAGTTTTATAAATATGCAATCAATTGTAAATTATACTTCTTTGGTCTCATTTCAACGGGGCCCACTTCTTTTTTTACTAGTATTTAAAATTATCAATTAATATTGTTATAGTCCAAAATATTTTTACTCTATTTATTACAATACTTCTAATTAATAGTATCATTTTGCACAATTTATAATGGATTGAGTAATTAAATGATTACAATAAATAATAGTATTTTAGTAAAGTGATTTTTCAATTATTTGTCTAAAATAGAAACTGAACTACATATTGGGACGGACTAAAACGAAATATAAGACTATTAAAATGAGACGGAATAAATATTTCCTAAAATTTTGATATTTTTATTTTAAATTACTTAATTTATTGTTTTTGTGATAATTATCAATAGCCATATTTAAAAATGCAATACTATATCTCTTAACAAAAAATATGCAAGTTATAATTAATTAATTTACAATTTTGGATGCGATAACTTTCACTGAAAAGAAACGAGATAAATGACAAATTTGAAAAAAAGAGTATATAAAACATTTTGTAAAGTTAGTATTTTTTATAGACTGGTTAGATTAGAAATACACTTTTAAAATTTTATTACAATAATTATATAGTATAATATAATAATATTTGTTTATTTTAATTAGAATTTTATAGTTTTGTGAAAAAGAAAATTTAGTAAAGAATTATTAATAGTATATTTTTCCATTGATAAGTGTACTATAATATTCTTAAAAAAATTAGAAATACAAAAAAATATGAAAAAAAACTTATATGACACATTTATGAACGAAAATTTTTCATTTCAGAAGTAACAAAGGAGAAATTAAACATATAAAAATACTTATAGGAATGTTCTAAAAATAACTGGGGAGATATTGAGGGTATATATATATGAGTTGATGTTTTAATAATTAGCTCCAGTACTCGGATTCTATTTTACTCCGAGTAAAATACGAGTTAAGTTTTAATATATTTTTATATTTAGTATGAGAATTATATTTGATTATTAAAATAATTGATATGTTTATGTTTACGAGTCGCTCTAATTATATATTAATTAGGTTGAAACTCGGGAAATGCACAGATTGTCTGTAGCATATTTCAATTTTTAATTATTGTTTTGATTTTTCATAATATTATTTTTGATAAATTTTTAATCTTTTTTATAGGGCAACTTTTGTTTTGTTCATTTTTTTAATTGTATATAATTTTATAAGAAGCTTGATTTAGTATGATTCATACAATCAGTGGCAGACCCAAATACATAAGTATATAGTTTACAGGAGTCCTTAAAACTATATAAAAAAATTCACACTAAAAAATTAACACGAAAATTATAAATAAAAAATTCACACTAAAATTTTTGACACCAAAAAAATCCGATAATTGTACACCAT
This sequence comes from Embelia ribes, assembly GCA_001753735.1. Taxonomy (NCBI): domain Eukaryota; kingdom Viridiplantae; phylum Streptophyta; class Magnoliopsida; order Ericales; family Primulaceae; genus Embelia; species Embelia ribes. Next base: position 11,551 of record MKEJ01090826.1, read on the forward strand.
AATCAAATTCATAGGTTCATCATTGCATACTAAGATGATAATATTATTTGTAAGTAAGATAATATGTATGGATATTGGCTTAAGTTTAGGCAAGTTAAAAATTTTAATACCATAGGGTTTATAATCCATGATATGTGAAGGGGAACTCGACAATGGCGGTTGAATCAATTGGGGAAGATTAATATGCCTAAAGATGATGCTTCCACCCTATCGGACTTGTGGATCGAGTGCTAAGTTTTTTAAGAATATCAAATGCAAGAAATACCGTAGTCGTATTCATGGATGAGAGTAAGGACTTATATCATAAGACAAATTACGATTTTTCCCTATCCGGTCTTGTTGTTGTTAGAATATAAATCCGATATTGTTTTGCTCATCACTTCATCGAAAGCCTAATCTCCAATTTAAGAGTGCCATCAATACGAGAACATGTATGCTTTTACACTTGAGTTGTTTGTTTCTAGGCTCTGATAGCATATTAAGTTACCATTTCCATTACAACTGGAGCTCGTGGCAGAAATAAATATTTATTATTTTATATAATTTTTCAACAATAATTAATTATGATGTCATGTTCTTAGCAAGATGTAGACCTTTGTACACTTTGATTTCTTATTCAAATGTTGGTATCAAATTATCGGTGCCGTTGGATCATTTTGCAATCATGCATAGTTTGATTCGTTGAGATTTTAACCTGTGCTATACTGTGGAATGATTCGTACGTATCTCATTCTCACCCACTTCCGCATTGTAATTTATGAAAAGAAGCTTTTTGAAAAAAGCTGTAAAGGTTATATGACCAATAAATGATTTTCACCAAAATATTCACACTAATTTATAGTTGTTATTTCAATTGCTTATTATATTTTATAATGAAACATAATAATTATATGAGTAAATTAAATAAGGCATAAAAGATAGGGAGTATAAGAATATAGGAAATAAATTATAATAATTGAAAAATGAGAGGAAAATTGAAACGAAACTGTAAATAATATGATAGATTTTGAAATAAATAAAAAATAAGCAACAAATTGAAACCAATCCCAAGTGATATAGCTTTTGGAAGTTTTTTTTTTTTTTTGGGAAACTTTTGAAGTAGGCTAATGTGAAAAATTCTCGATCCGACACATCAACAAACTTTCACACTTATACTTAATTAGTTATCCATATGAGCCAATGGAAGATGGAAAATTTATTTGATCATAAAAATAAAATTTTATAGGGAAAATTTTCAAAAATAATTTTATAATTTTATTTAAAAATATTATTTTTATAATTGAAAAAACTCTTACCGAGCCTTACAAGTCTTTTGGAAAGTAGTAGGTACTCTTTGCCTACACGCCAATTGTACACAGGGCTTGTTTGATTGGGCCATGAAAGTTCGAATTTATTAGTCTTTTTATTTAAAAATTAAATCATATTTGTTTCTTCAATTTTCAAACTGGTACAATAAGCTTTTTCGCTTCATCAAAAATAAATTGTTTTTTTGTTTAAAAGTTTTAATTAAAATAACCCATAACGAATGACGCAGTTCGCCATTAGCTTGGGGAAAAATAGATTTAGACCACAATATCCAAATAACAAAGAGTTCTATTTTAATTAACGGAAATATAGATAATATTATTTTTTTGTTTTGTATGAGATTGATTTTCCAAATCTAAGAAACAACTATTCATTACTTAAATATATAAAATTAATACATTTTTTCTCAAATCACTACACTATTATATTAAAAAATTAAAATATTATCTCTCCACTCACTCCATTAATATTATTAATTAAAAATAAAAATATTTAAAATAATTAATTAATAATTATAAATTAAAATTTATATTTAATATTTAAAAATAATTATTGAGATTAAAACTATTAAATATGACATATAAACTAAAATTTTAAGTATATAGAAAATAATTTTAATATATAAATAAATAAATATTATAATTTTATTAGTATTTATGCAAATATGTTATTTTTAAATTATATAATAAATATATACTCGAATTTAATTTTTAATATTTAAATTATATATTTGTTAAATTTTAAATTTAAATTTTATATTATAAATATTTTATTTTTAATGGTAAGAATAGTAGCTTTTATTAAGCTATTCTATTTATATTTCTATTATTTATATAATAATTTTTTATATAATGTTTTTCATTTATATTTTTCTTTTATCCCATTATTTATATTCCTCTTTTTCTTGCTTAAAAAGATATTTTATTTATATAAAGAATTAAGAAATAATAATATTTATCATTAATACATAATTAAATAAATAATATTTTATAATTAAATGTATTGTTATGTATGAAATTTTAAATGTGGAATAATTAAATATATGAAAATAATATTTTAATATAGTAGAGAATGCGATAGATAATCTTATGCAGATGTAAGAAATAAAGATTATGTAAAATAGGTATAAAACTTATGTTTTCTATATTTTAGACAATCTAGTAGGAGAATTTAATGCAAATGCTTTTTATTCTAAACTGTGCAAATTATTCTCAACTTTGATTTGTGGAATGTGCTGTAACCCAATCACAACTAGAGAACTTATAAATTAAATTTATAGATTTGGTTGAGAAATTAGTACTAGATGCTTGAATTATTGTCTTTTAGTATCTATCCATAAGTACGTAAAAATAATTTTTTTTTTTTAATTGATATAGAAGTTGATGAAGAAGTTTGTGTATTTTGTAAACTTTCGATAAACCAATCACACCGAAAAAATTACGAGCTTATAGCCCGAAAAATTACAAGATTAAAGCCCTGTATTCAAAATATTCTACCAAATTAGTTTGTGAGTACTTACAATTATTCTCATTCAATATAGGTATGTTCGTATAATTGAAATTCTGACTTCCGAATTGAAATGGAACTTAACCAAAAAATTAATGTGTCTTCGAAACATCTGTTAGAAACCACATGATACATGTATATTTTATGTTTTTTAGTCGGTTTTTCATTTTAAACTTAAAAAAAAACATTTTAGACTAAGAAAATTAATAGACATCTATTTATGAATATTATAACACAAATTATACGTTGTGCCGATATTGGTAGATTTTTTTACACGAAAAAAATCATTTTAAACACGTTCTTAACATACAATATTTTTTCCTCCCCATATTTTACAAGAGAATATGGAATATATTTTTTTTAGAATGTGGTGTAAACGACAATCACATAATTGGCACATCATACAGTAAGTGTGATCATAAAAATTAACAAAATTATTGAGTCTTTTAGTTGTGTACACAGTATTCAGTACATATAAATGTTGTCATTAATTTGGAACAAGTTGCTTAGGGTAGGAAATATTGTCAATAATGTTAAAACTTTTATGCACAATTAATGTATAGATTATCTGTTTAGCAAAATTAATTCTAAAAACTGTCTAATTTCTATCCAAAATCGGTACAGAGATTTTAAATATCATCGATTTTAGATATGTTGCTTGCACCATTGTATTTAGATGAATAATATATAAAAATGTATATATTGTGGTATTCATATGTACAAATAAATTCATGGCATATATTCAAATTCGATAATGTATAAAATTTTCAAAATTGATGGTGTATAGAAATTTATTCTAAAAATAATAGTATTTGGTGGCAAATTAAATTATAAGATTATCTATGGATTGGTACGTAAATACAAGAGATGGAAACCTAATAGAAAATAAAGAGACGTGGTCTCCAAGGAACTACAACGTGTTTAGGGCTAGTCCGATTTGTAGGGCTGACAATAAGTCAAATTGTTCGCGAGCTGTTCGAACTCGATTCAAAAGTAAGTGAACCAGGTTCAAGCTCAATTTTAAGCTCGATAGTATTAACGAGTCGAGCTTGAACATATAATTGTTCGGCTCGTTAGGCTTGTGAGACGTTTGAAATAAATACAATATATAATATTATATATATATTTTATGTGATTAATATAGTAAATAAAAATTATTTTAAACTAAATACTACAATGTCTCTTTAAAAATTTATTTTGAATCCATTAATAATTATCATCAATGTCATTATAAATATTTTAATTATTTCAAAATTAAAATTCACTCCAAAATTATTAAAATATCATTGATATTTAACATTTTTATTGTTTACGAAATTTTCCATCTTAATGAATGAAATAAAAATAATATAAGTTTAATTAGGAGTCAAATGCAGCTCATAAGTTTTTTAAACTCGGCTTAATAAATTTAAACTCGGCTTAATAAAAGCTTGGCTCGAGTTCGGCTCGAATGCTAATAAGCTGAACCGAGACGAGTTTCGGCTATAATTTTTCTTGACAAGCCAAGCTCAAGCACCCCAAAGCTCGGCTTGACTTTACTCGTGCCCACCCTTGCGATTTGTAGAATAAAAACATTGTCAGTGCAAACTAAAATAAAAAGCTTATACAAAAATAAAAAATATTTTTAATTTGAGTTTTAAATTATTATTTTTCTAACTTTATGGATTGAGAATATAACGGATTCCAAAAATTTTTAAATCATAACATTTTGGTATCCTTAAATTTTCAATTCGAAATTGGGATTCGATCGTAGAATTTCTGGATTCCCAATTTTTTTGAAATATATAAAAATAATTTTCAATAATTTTATATGTTATTTATTTAAGTATACACCAAAATGATGTGATTTTGGTTGCTTCTTAAGAATTTTTCGATTTTTCGATTTTGGGATAGACCTAACTTAGTTCCTAACCCGGTTTTCGGTTCTTTTTTCTCTGAGTTGGAAATTTTTGGTTTTTAGACTTTGATTTGGGAACCAAGGGGCCTCCTATTCCCATTAACATACAATGAATCTAATTTCTAGAAACTTCGAGAAGGGAAAACAAAATGAAAAATTAATGCTTGGGCAATAAGAAAAATGGAAAAAGGGCGTCAAGCATTATAAAATTTTTATATTAATGGAAGTCAAAATATAAGTTACATAAATAAATTTTTTTATATACTATTACAAAAATATTTTTAAAAATTTTTATTATAAAATTATATTTTTCCTGGGCTCATATTTTTTTGTTTTGGAGAGTCTTCGCGAAGAATATTCCTTTTTGTTAGATGGCATCTTCAAAACCGGCAACGGCCGCGCCGCAACGCATCATCCAACCGTTGACTTGTCCGTAAATCTAACGGTCCAAAGCTCCTCTTGCTCACCAATAGAAGAGAGCACCTCACCTAACTACAAAAATAGGCACCGTAGTTTCAAATTATTTTCTGTCCGGCCTCGATAATTTAATTTATAACATAAATAGTCCAATATTTTGGGAAATGATATTATGTCTCCCTAGTTAAAGAAAATTTATAATTTTGGCCCATTTTTGTCATATCGAAAAACTTAAAGTGTTCAAATTAGAAGGAATAATTAGTTTAAACTAGAAGACAAAATCAATATATATAATTGTATAAAGACTATGTTACCCCGAATAACTCATATAATTGTCACTTGATTTCGAGTGCTTAATGAGTATTAGTTGTATTACTACATGTTAATGAAGAATTGAAAAATAGTTGCTGGGCTAGAATGGAGGGGCTTGTGGCCCTAGCAAGATGGGTTGGGGCATAGAGACGTAAGAACCAAAGAGGAACATGATCGATTGTACTCAAGGTTATACGTTATTAGAATGGTTCAGGTAATAAACCAAATCCAGATATACTCATCCGTTTCAAATTAATTATCATTGTGGAACTCTTTTTCCTTTTTAATTATTGTTTTACAAAACTAAGAACTTGTTTATACACCTATTCCAATTTTATATATTTTTTCTCAACTAAAACGCATTTATACAATTTTTTTCAAATTTGTCTATTTTTTCTCAACTAAAATTTTGTTTGAGTAAAAGGAGTTTGGGTAAGATATTCAAAATCTTTTTTATAATTGAGACTATTTAATAATAAAATTAATTCCTATACATTAACAATAAATAATAAATATTTTGAGACGGAGGAAGTAGTAATGAAGAACTCTTTAAAAACTTGGCACAATTGAAATTGGATGGACCAAATCGAATTTCAGATAAAACTATTGGACTTTAGCATACTTAACCAATATATGTTTGTATACACCAATATGTGGTGCCCAATTTCGTACAAACCTTATAACTAGACTAATACTAATCAGTTTTAAAAATATAATAATTTTATATTAAAATATATTAACTTTTTTTTATAATATAGTAATTATATTTTATTTAACTATTTAATATGTTTTCCATATAAAACTATTGGACTTTAGGGTACTTAACCTCTATATATACCAGTTGGAATTTGCTCTGTTTTCCCCTCGTTCGCATCGAAGACTCTCTCTCTCTCTCTTTCTTTCTCTCTCCCCACAGTCTCCATCTCAAGGTTTTTCCCTATGTCTCTATTTACTGTCGCTATCTCTATTTGTAGATCTACAAAGAGACAATATAAATTCTGAAAATTTATTGCGTGGATCTAATAATTAGCTGTTTGATTAGGCTTTTTCTACTTAGCGGAAGAAAGTTTTTTTTTTTTTTTGGTT
>MKEJ01090827.1:0-12559 GCA_001753735.1 Embelia ribes
AATCAAAATATCATATCCACATAATAAGCCTAGGGCACTATTACCAACACTCTTGGCGGTACATCCTCCAAGCAAAATCCCTCTTTAGGGAGGTTGTGTCGAGGGGAATTATCATATGCATCTTCACTCTCCATTACTATATTCAAAAACAAGAAGATGAATACGTCAAACGATAAAAAAATTCTCTCTTCTAGAGTCATGTTTATTTTCTTTCTTATAGTCGTATCCATATTCTTACATATATATCCTCGTAACACAAAGACACATAGTACACAACAATATGGGGATCGAGTGGTCTGCTTTCATTCATAGTTCCACTCCCACTGCAGACTAACCAGGCATCCCCTGCCGTTTTATTACAGGTTTAAAAGTTAACTTGGCTTACCATTCAAAGGTTGCTTATAACAATACTTATATTATCACACCTTATGCCATATTTTTCACCTATCACTTAATTATCTTATCATATGTAATATACTTAGGGTGATAGGGTGTCACCGTAAACACTGCTAATACTCATATTTGTAACTCATCCTCAAACCACCTTTACTCGACTTGTCTACCTAAATGCACTAATCCCAAATTGACTAGGTTTTTCCAACCTAGTAAGCTTTGATACCTTCCTATGATGTCTCCAAAATCTAAGGACCCTGGGCACATGATATTTTAGAAAATATTATATTATTTTTTGTAGGGTCGCAACTAAAACTACCCCGAATGTCAACTTGTTTACTATTTATAATGTAATATACCCAACATGACAGTAAATATATAATATCAATATGGAGTTTTATAAAAAAAATTCTTGCCTAATTATACAAAGTCGCTTAGTAAAAGTGGCTCGTTAAGTTACAACATGTACATCTTGAAGAAATGTTCACCATATTCCCAAACTTGCACATGCAACTTATATTCCCAAACTTGATCTGTCAGTTGATAAATAAAAGGTAGACGGGATTAGTTGATGAGAAGTATTCCAATCGATATACTAAGCATTAAAAATAAGAGTCGCATCACTATTCAATTACATAGGTTGACTTCAAGACTAACGACCATACATATTAATCGTGCCAAATTCTTTAACAAATAAATCTGACCAACTCAAGATTTCAGAAACAACAGAACCCGATTATGGCCCAGTATCGAAAACAATATCAAACAAATATTCAACAATACAAACATGCTTAACAATAAATCAAATACACATACAAACTAAACCAAAGTTTCTAAAATCAATCAATAGGTATATCTCAATAGAAACAACCTATGGGACCATCACAGAATCGTAGAAAATAATAGACTGTCATAGAATCCCTGCAAACTATGGGACCGTCACAGAATCCCAAAGAATAAGACACTATCACAAAATCCCTACAGACTATGGAACTATTATAGAATCTCAAAGAACAAAGGACTATTACATAATCACTATAGATTATTGGACCGTCACAGAATCCCATAAGGGATCATCACAGAATCCCTATACACTACGAGACCATCACAAAATCCCAGAGATAAAGGGATTATCATAGAATCTCTACAAGTATTGGACCACCGCAGGATCCCAACGAATTAGAGATCATCTCAGAATCCTTAAGAGCAAACAATAATTCAAAACTACCAATACTAAAATACACCATCACATGTACGTACACACACCCAACTACTTAGTATGAATCATACAACAAGAATTTTCAAATATCCAGAGTCTCATACCCTATAGTAATTATTAGTCGATAATGAAACACCCTCATATGTACTATTTTCATCCAATAGCAAAGCACACTCAAGCATACCAAAGTTCAAGCTTGTTATTTAAGTCATCATATTGTCATCAAACACCATCACCATCTATAACTATGTTTTATTTTCCAATTCAAATATTTAAATTTCTTAATATAATGATATACATTGAATAATCTCCATAAATCTTTCTTATTAGCAAAATTAATATTTTCTCCATGAAAACACTTTTCCATGAGTACTAATAATTCGCCTTATATTCTAAACATATCAATACTATACAAAATAAAGTTTTAAGCTAGATTTATTTATCTAAATTTTCACAGATATATTGAGAGGCCTATTGTCCGTAACTAACTCATACCTGATATTTTTAACGTAGTTGTACTAGCTTTAAGTTGATTTCTCTTCACATTTTGCATTGCTCTAATAGAGTGTCATCTAATGTGTCTCCCTCATGTTTTGAATAAGAGGTTTAAAGCTGAAAAAAAATCACATGTAACTCTATTTATAAACTGCCAAACCATATGAGTCGACTGATTAATTCTATCAGTAGACCGATTTGTTCTGTCTCGGTGAGGAATCTGAGTTTTTATCTTTCAAAAATAGTTTTTATCATGAATTCAATGTATTCAAAAATTTCTGAAAGTTATTCTCTAGGCATACGGGGTGGACTCACTTCAAAAATCATTAAAATTCGCAAAACATGGCTACTGTTCACGAGTTCGTTTATTAAACGTCGAATTTGAGATCATGTATTGTTTGAAAACTCATTTACTTCGGGTTTTAGGGAAAATTCAAAAAGGCATAGGGTTTACCTAATGAAATCTGCAACAAAAATGTTGAAGAAGTTGTTCACAAGGCTTAAACCTCGCATGCATGAACTAAACTTCGACCGTGTTCCACATTTTCACTTTGATTCTCTCTTCTCCCTCTCTAATTGTCCATGTCTTTTTCTCTAAGTGATAAATATGCATAATGTTTTAGGTGTTAACCCCCATAACAAGGTGATATAGGAGTGTATAAGTGTCCATAGTGGGAAACTGAGTCCTTTTTAAAAAAAAATTCTGCTACAAAAACAATCGACTGATTCCCCCGTATTAGTCGAGTGATTGTCCCAAAACCAATTTCCTGAAATATAAAATTATAGGAAATTGAATTTCCTTTTCAAAAACATATTATAATAGTCATTTCGATAAACGGTGTAGGAAATATGCCCAAAATACTAAGACATTATTAAGATGTGAAAATTTCTCAAATTCTTCTTAATCACTCTCTTACTCATTAAAAATAATAATTTCACCTCCTTCGTATATCGATTGACTATTTAAGCCAAACGTTAAAATTTTCCGGGTGCTACAGATGGGTGAGAGTCCATTCATTTTGATACTTCATTCGAGTCTTCTCCAAAGCAATCTTTTAGCTTAAATAACTCGCATCAGCAAGTACTTCGTAACCTTTCTCTACCATATCCCATATACCTTGGGAACCTAGTAGAGCGTTCATGCTCATCGACCAAATGGCATTGTTTTCCTTGGTTAGACAAGAAAATTGATAGGAATGCATTCCATTAGCCATTATTTTCTTCTATGTATAGCTCCGATACCACTTTATTTGAAATATTAGCATAGAAGAAAATTTTATAAGTATTTAAGTGGAAGAGTAAAGAGAAATCTATGGAAAGAAACTTTTTTATTATAACTCTTAAATATTTTTTGGCTTGATTCAAATGAGTTTACATTACGCATTGGAACTTCTACACAATTTTTAGATAATTTGTATACTTATTCTAGAATGCTTCTAGATGTGGAGATTTCTTGATTTAAATTTTTCTACATGGGCCAAAACATTGATACAAGGATTACAAATATACCCAATACTTAATTATTATTGTAAGCCCAATATTATAGATTAGATCAAGTTTAATCTTCAACGAATAAGTGTTCCAGAAATCCTCTTACTAACTAGAAATTATTTTCAGACGAAACAATAAGTTTATTTTGATTAATAATGATACAAACCCAAATTAAATGAAGTAATACGAAAGACAAAAAGTCAACAAATGACATCTAGTTTTTTCTTAGCATTTCGTGTGTGCAACCACACTCATAAAAATCAGAAAGAATATTAACTTTCTTTGCATGGATAGGAACATGAAACCTAATTTAAAAGATTATCTAATTAAGATTTTGACAAATCTGACTGACTTATAATCAAAATCCAACATTTGTAACTTAAAGTGATATTATTGTTGCACTAATTGGGACGAGAGCATGCAACACTTCTAAGGGGTATGGAAACTAATATAAAGTTTCATGAGCGTTTTGATAAGATTTGAAATGATAGCGGCAGATTATTATATGGAAAAGACGTATTAAAATAAGTTTGTTTGAAAATCATTTTTCAAAATAAGTTTGTTTTCTAAACTATTTATCAAAATGGGTTTGCTATAGCAATTGATTGTTTCAGTTGGCAAGTAAACTTGCCATTTCGGATAAAATAACGGGGAATTCTCTTATTTTTCTTTTTGTCTTTTTATTCATTTTCAGTAAAAAGAAAACAAGAAAGTGAAAGTTAATTGAAAAGCCGATTGTACGTTAAATTCCAAAATTCAATTTGGCAAGCTATTTTATTTTTCATTTTAATTCGATTTCTATGCTCAGGTTGTAAATCAATTGAGCCTGAAGATGCCACTTCAAATAATGAGTTTTTGACAATGAACGCCCAAATACGTTAGCGATTCCAAATGTAAATTTATTTTGATAAAAGTTTAAAGACAAATAATTTAATCCATAATTCAAAATACAAATTCATTCTAGTAGTTTTGCCAAAATTATTATGCATTTATTCATGTAAGAGGTTTGAGTGCCAGATCTTCAACTCCTACTTATCAAATACTTCTCACACATTAAAATTAGACTTTTTCAGTTTTTCATTAAAAAAAAGGGTAAATTACACTTTGACCCCATGCGGTTTCTTACAATTTCGGAAAACCCCCTGCGGTTTCCGACATTACAATGTGGCCCCGATGGTTTGGTGGCCATTGCTATTTACCCTGAACGTTTCTAAGGGTAAAGTGACAGTAAATTTTTTTTTTTAATAAATAACTCAAATTTTACTAAAATATCCCTTAAATACTATATTTTGTATAGTTTTTTATTATAATTTTTTGGGAAAAAAATTATTGTATACAAATATAATATGTTTTTCTTAAAGTGATGATCTTTTATTTAATATTATCAAATATCGATTCCAAATTAATAGACTTAGGAAAAAAAAGTGAGAATAATATAGCCCTTATATATCACAATCTAACTTGGGTTTTAAGTTGGAGATAAAGTGAAATTTAAGAAATCCCAGGGGGTAATTGAAAATAATCAGAAACCACATGGGGGAAAAGTGTAATTTACCCTATAAAAAATGCCAATTATAAAATAACTATCAAATTCTATTACACGATTCATAAGAAAGAGACCCTATAACTAATGTGAAGATATTTTGTGCAAATAATATCATTTTATAATGTTGTGCTCTTGTCAAATTGACCTACCTCGAGCTGCTTCTTGACTATGATTTCTTTATTTTAATTTATGGATCAACCGAAGAACAAGTAATATTGGCGTGCCATGGTTGCCAAAGTGAACAAGATGTTGCTTTTAAATTGAGAATTTCTCACTTCAATCTCTGTAAGTATTTTTATGATCACCCTTTTAAAACTTGAACCATAGAAATGGTCACCCTAGGCTACTATGAGATCCTCTTGGCAATGCTATGCTTTCTCCTATTTTCATTATTTTCAAACAAGGATGGGCTCCCAAGAAATTGGCCTCTTGTTGGAATGCTACTGAATGTTCTTTTCCATCTCCGTAACATTCATGAACGGAGTACCTATCTTCTCGAACGAACTAGGGGTACATTTCTAATTAAAGGCCCTTGGTTCACAAACATGGACATGTTGTCAACGGTTGATCCAGCTAATGTGCACTATATAATGAGTGCAAACTTCTCCAACTTCCCCAAGGGACCGGAGTTCGCTAAAATTTTTGACTTTCTAGGAGATGGGATTTTCAATTCTGATGCTGATTCATGGAAAAGCCAGAGGAAAGTGGCTCGGATTTTGATTACTCATCATAGGTTCTACCGATTCTTGGTGACCACTACCCAAGAAAAGGTGCAAAAAGGGCTCATCCCAATACTTGACCAAGTCTCACAATTAGGGAAAGCGATAGACATGCAAGACTTGTTTCAAAGATTAACATTTGATACCACATGTATGTTGGTAACTGGATACGACCCCGGATGTCTCTCACTGGAGCTTCCAGATGTTCCATTCTCGAAGGCCATGGATGAAGCTGAGGAAGTAATACTGTACCGCCACATCATTCCCGAAAGCATCTGGAAGTTACAGAGGTGGCTTGGGGTTTGGCAGGAGAAAAAATTGTGTGAGGCTTGCAAAACCCTAGACCATATTATCTGTAAATATATCTCGATGAAGAGAGAAGAGCTGAGAAAAGGGCTTCATCCAAAAGAAGAAGAGGGCGTTGACTTATTAACGTCATACTTAATGGAGGATGAGATAACGGGAATGTTTGAACCGAGCGATAAGTTTTTGAGGGACACTATTCTAAATTTCATGATTGCAGGGCGTGACACAACTAGCTCAGGTCTCACATGGTTCATGTGGCTTGTCTCAACACACCCAAATATTGAAGCCAATATCAGAGAAGAACTAAAAGCGACAATACCGACAAAAGATTCTCAAGAATGGAGATTATTTACTGTACAAGAGGTTAGCAAGCTAGTTTATCTACATGCCGCAATTTGTGAGTCATTAAGGCTCTTCCCACCAGTTCCTTTTGAGCACAAGGAGCCTCTCCAACCAGATACACTTCCAAGTGGGCACTATGTTCATCCAAAAATGAAAATTTTATTTCCTATTTATGCCATGGGAAGGATGAAGTTCATATGGGGTGATGATTGCATGGAGTTCAAGCCAGAGAGGTGGATATCCGAAAGGGGAACGATCAAACACGAACCTTCCTACAAGTTCTTGTCTTTCAACGCGGGACCTCGGACTTGTCTAGGGAAAGAAGTGGCTTTCACTCAGATGAAGACAGTCGCTGCAGGCATAATCCACAACTATAATGTCGAAATGGTGAAAGGGCACTTAGTGGAACCTAATGCCTCCATAATTCTCTATATGGTGCATGGTTTGAAAGTTAGGGTTACAAAAAGATGGTCCTCAATCTAAATGTTTTAGTGCTTTGAGTGTTTGCACACTAAAACCATGTCGCATGTTACCACTACCAGTTTTTCTTTTTCCCAAATTTGTGGCCTATTTGATCTCTAGGTTTCAACTGATTCAAGTTATTTTATCTAGTGTCTATTCATGTGCAATAATTTAAAGTTCAAAAAATGCAAAAAAGAAGGTGCATTAGTGTTTGAAGTGTAAATGCAGTAATTATTCTTCTCTTTCAGCATTATTTGACTGTATTCACATATGCATATATATGTAGCGCAGTTATTATTCTTATTATTTCTTTTAAATTATGTATGAAGGTCAGATTGAAAGATAGGGGCACTTGTTCGTTGTAATAGCAAAGTTGTGGAAGGAGGAGACAATTAACAGGTTATGGATCATATGTTGCAAATTTATTTCATATGTTACATCTATTAGTTTTAAATTTGATAATTATTTTAAATATTAAATATTAAAATTTCAAATTTATTTTATATTTTATTATTGATTATTTTGAAGAAATTTCCTGACATAATAATAAAAATATATTATTTCTTTCTCGGTTCAAATTTTAATATTTGTTTTTAATTTTATATTCAAGTAAGGTGATGTGAGATAAAGTAAAGTGATTTGAAATGAGGAAATATTTATATTTATAATTTTACTATTATTATATTATTTAATTTCATGTTTAATGCAATAAATAGTAGTAATAAAAAGCAAGGGAAAATGGTAAATTTTAATATTATGGTAAATGATGTGAGAGTAGAGAGAGTAAACACTAACTTTATAAGTTACGTAATGAATATTAGTTCTTAAGTTTTGGATAATCACATTACATAGAAAATTGATTTAAAGTAAAAAATTGAAATTACCAACCACTTGATTGCTTAAATTAGCCGTAGAACTACTTTTAGATTATCTATGTGAATACTCCTCATATGAACAAAGATTCGTGTAGTTTTGGAACAACAGAAGTCAACTTAGTGGGACAAATAATTAAACGAAGTAGAACTTGAAGACTACAAGTTTTGTAAAGCAATTTAAAAGTACAAAACTTAAAAGCAAGCACCGGAAATTGACATTTGAGAGAGGAAGTTTGTCTTACTATAATGGTCTCTGAATTTGGCGTAGCGCTTTACTTTTAGTGTCCTGCTAAAAGAGTTTTGATTTGATCAAGTTCTTTTATTTATTTATTTTTATTTTATTTTTTTATTATAGGTAGTAGTCTTGAAGCTTTACTATTAAAGTAATTGACGGTGAAATAGTAGTATTGTATTTAAGGTTTTTTTTTTTATTAAAAAAAAAGTTGATCGGGTCATACATTTTAAATAACATCAATATGAACTATTGATTGAATTGACTAAAAAAGTGATTAAATAAGATCAATATGAATAATTAATTGAATTGACTAGAAAGTTAATCGGAGTGATAGATGTTAAATTGTAGTCTTTCTGTAAGTAGACTTACAAGTGAGACAAATGCCTATGTGGTGTGCACTGCTTAGTCTGACTAAGCATGTGCGTACAACCTCAAACATGTAAGTTCAAAAAAATAGAGACTAAAGTTCAAATAAAGGATTTAATGGGATTGTTTATAGTCCGTTATGATCAATTCCGGGTCTTGCAAGAATTTGTCGGAGCCCTGAGAAAATCAACCTATAAAAGTTTAGGAATTTGTTTTCTTTAAAACTTTATTTAACCCGTTACCCATCTGGGTTCGGTTTGCAAAAAGGTTATCTGAGGATAGAATAAAACAAAGCCCATTGTTCTGAATTTTTATGAACAAACGAAGTCGAACCAGTAAATAATCATGCAAATAGCTAAATTTCGATGAATTTGTTAATAATTTTTAGTATTACATTGTGTACAAGTTAATCTGGTAAATTGAATGCACATTCGAATTTTGTATGGCTTTGGTATTACGATAGTGGGTACCCGATAGGCATATATGTTTATTCTTAGTAGGATGTTTGGACTAGTTGTAGATAGATATGTTATTACTTTTATTGATTTAATTACAATATACATCGATTTGTTTTTAGTTTTATCAAAATGATAGTAAATTATTTCACTTTTTTTTTTTTTTTGATAAGGTACTACAAAAAATTTAACAATAAACATGTCATAAATAAATATTGTGTAACCATTTATAAAATCATGTTCTAACTAAATGGTAAATGGTTTGAAACTGGATATTTGACAACTAGATGGGATGGTTTTGGTTTCTAACAAATAAATTTAAACGCGTTTGGGACGGATTTATTTTTTTGGTTCACTAAAGATTATGATTATGGTATAACAATATTTTGCGAATACCTTATCCATTGCCACTCTTGTCATGCCCCAAATTCTCATAAATCCGAAGACGTGAGTTGAAAGAAAAGAAAATATAATAATAACCACTTCAGCCAACCAAACCATACATAAGTGTCATGCCGATATCTGATACAATAATCTCCTCATAATAATAACTAGATACATAATGCATGGTCTAAGCAGCAACACCATGCTGCGAATAAAATAACATCTTGAGCAACACGCTCATACAAAATAAAACAAAACCTGTACAAAACCTCCACATAACATCACCTCTAGTCTAGCCCCACGCTAATCCTGAATCTTCGCCAATCTAAACCTGTTCCTCTAGTAAGTCAGCACCACGCTCTGGCCTATATCACCATGTAAGTCCATAGACAACCTGTACAAATGGTTGTTGCAAAGGTTAGGGTGTTCATACGTGTCTTGGACACTTGGCGAACTTGTTGTTTGTCCACGTAATAGTCGACTGTTTGCAACTATCAGTTGACTGTTTTGATAGTCGACTATTCCACTTTAATATGTTGATTGTTTTCACTTGTATCTTAAGGAAGTCAAATTTAGGGTGTTACAACCTCTAAATCATTTTGAAATCTTTTTCTCACTATGCTAGATATCCGCTATCCCAATCTTTAATATATAACCCAAACTAAACTTTTTATTCTGTAGATGTCCAAGTTCGAGCATCTTCTTAGTTGTATTCAGTCTTTGCAATTCAAACGACTCAAATGTTCCTTGCCAATTTAGCTCTGATTGCTCGATATGTTTATCCAAATTTTGTTTTATGACCAAATTCTTATCTCGTAATATAAAGCCACCATCCCATTATCACTATTGTTTCCATCTCTCAATCACATGTATAAATTGTCTTAACAACATAAGAATTCTATATAACACCCCGAAGTTGGCAACCTTACTATCTGATCTTTTGACATCTCTACATTTTGTTCGTCAATTCCAAAATTCATTCCTAAGAGCATTCTACAATTTCAACACTTTACTGGTAATTACCCCTTTACAATCCATATTTATTCCTGACGGAACATCATACTAGTTCGAAACATTGTTGCACCTCATCCCCGATGGATGTAATTTTATTTTATTTTGGATACTTATCTTCCATTTTCTATGGTTCGTTTTAACCCCCCTTAACAATTTAAACTTTACGTTATACACCCCAACTATACTCTCTAAGAAGAAATTCATTCATCGGGGTGATCAAACACTACTAAGAAAGGAATTTCATGATCTTTACTACGACCATTTTGGTTGCAACTCGCGCTGCGACTACATCCAACACATCCTAGAACTATAGAATTGATTCTTAGAAAGCAATAAAAATCAATCACATATTTGCATTATATGAAGTACGAAAACAATGTAAATCCCAAATAGCTTATCATTAACTTCGTCCACTAACAGAGATCTGTGTTAGGTCTACACGGCATCTCATGTATATCCATCACAGAGCTAACTGTAAACATCCATCAAAATAAGCTATTGGTTTTTAAATATAAAACACACCTATAAAAGCAATGCAACATAGATTGATGCAAACAAAGCACACAAGTCACAAAGAATATCCAAGGCAGTCAAGTTCCTAGATGCCTACCTCGACTTTCTAGATGTATGTCACTTAAGACCTCTTACTTACATACCTAAAAACCTACAACTCCCAAAGTAATTCGTATATTTTGAGCTTATAATGCCCCAGAAATCAAACACAATCCTGAGTACGTCGCTATTGACCAAACTTACCTCAATTAAGCCAAAACCCCAATAACCTTTATCCATAAAGAAATCATTTGCAACATAATAACTAAACCAAGTAATCATTCTGCGAAATTATAGTTGACACAACTTGAAACGACAAGTACAAATAACTCAAACTGACCTTATTATCACTATTTTGGCCTTACAAAATATTCTATAATGATAATAAAAGAAAAAAGAAGTAAATTTTTTCCATTGGCCTACAACTGTCCAAAAACATAAAGAAATATTAAAAGTTTACCATCAGATATCTAGCCTTTTGAGACTAATGACCACCACAATAAATATGACTTTGGTGGAAGGGTTTCTACAGTATCAGCTCACATCGGACATCTAACCTTCCGACGCCAACGCCTACCACAACAAACCTTGGAGTATACGTCTCCCAAGGCCTACAACAATCCATCGAGCCCTGTATTATGTACTCTCCAAAGGCCTATGTCGATAACTTGCTTAAGTAGTCAATTGTGCGTTGGTATAGGCATGCTCTAAAGGCCTAAACTAACTACTATCACTATGAACAATGGACTAATACTTCCAACACCTACAACTCCTCACAACATATCATCAAATCAAAGATTACGTCAATAATATCTACTTCCGAACTTCATTGTTAACTTTATAAGTACACCCCAACACAATTTGAACCCGAGGATTATTCCGACACAATTCCATGAGACGGACAAATTTTAAATTTGTTTTGTCAACGTAAATCATTCAAATTTATAGTTTATTGTTGGTTAATGTACAAATACATAAAAAAAAATGTTCGCCTTTTAGATCTCCGATTGGTCCAGCCCTAACCCGGACCAATCCAAGTACTTGACCATACCTGTCTACCAATCCCGGATGGGTCCAAATAAAAATATCAAGTTCCTAACCCATCCAAGTAAATCACGGATGGGTCCAATCCTCCCAACACCCAATTTTACCAAAAATCCACTCAAAGCTTGGCGAATCCAACATGAAATCAACAAATTACATCTAATTTAAGCCTTAAAACGTATTTTTGCATAATCGGATTTACCAATTTTGCTACATACTTTATTCAAAATTATGATACACCCTCAAAAAGCTTGGAGGGATAGCCTTATCCTTCACCACCCGAGTTTGTAACACAACGACGATTCCTACATAAGATTGATCTAGGATTTCATTATCAATCCATGAATAGAATTCTAATCAATCATTAGATGTTCTACAGTTAATTAGGTTTCAAAGTTTCGAAAGGATACAAATAGATTTGGTAATGATATTTATCTCATGACAGAGACAACAACGAGAGGAATATGAATCCGCATTTAGATTGCCAATCCGAGTGGTTCACCTCTTGGATCGGATGCATTTTGTTCATCATCATTTTCACCTTTTCTCTTTTTCTTTTTCTATGAATGTAAATAGAATGTAGAGGAAAGAAAAAGAGTTATTCACTTTTTTATTCAGTAATATTACAAAAGTAGTCTATGTATTTCACTGGGCCTTACAA
>MKEJ01090843.1:0-11942 GCA_001753735.1 Embelia ribes
CCACACTCCAAGTTATTAAGTATCACATTTAGATCATTGTTGTATGGAATGGAAACCAAAAAGTTCTTGAAGATATATAGTAGACTAACTCTTTAGTGACCAAAAGTGCAGGTACATAAATTATACCTTCTCATTAAAAGCAAAGACTTACAGTCGGGACTGTTGGGATTAGGTTGCGTTCTACACATTTAAATTGTCTTTATTTATTCACGAGGCTTAAATGTTCAGTTTCTTTCTTTCAGTGCTCTTGGACATCTAGTGTGCATTTATATTGTCGTACAGGTTAAGATGTTGTCATTTAACACATTTCTCTTTCCAGGCTGCACTAAAATTTGCAAAACAAACTTATGGTGGGAGAGGTGAAGAGATTCAAGCCCTCAGGATGGAAGCTGAGGTACTACAAGTTTGTACGTTCATTTTATACAGTAGTTCCATATTCCTTATCATTCATGGTCGGAAGCGCTGCTGGTGTGCAGCCTATTTTAACACTCTTCAATATTGTGTTAGGCGGCAAGGGATGAAGCTACATCAGCTGCAGAGCGCCTCCAGGAAGTTGAGAATGAAAATAAATCGCTTCGGATCATGACTCAGCGGCTAATACTAACTCCAGAGGACAAGGTTTACATAAAATTATGACTCAATTTTCTTGTGCTTTTATTTGAAGGAAAAGTTACATGGTGCAAAGTTTTTAATTTAGGAGGAAGTTTTTCTGAAGAGGTGTTGGCTTGCTCGATACTGGAGTCTATGCATCACCCATGGTAATTTTATTTTGTTTGTTATTGTTTACTACACAGAGTCATATAATTTTGCCCTTTGATTTTAGAATTATAATTCAGTGGCCACATAAAGGCCTTTGTTCAGTAAAGGTTCATGATAAAGCATCTTTACATATCTTCTGCAAATAAACTAGTCGTATGTCGATGTTTGAGATTGCTAAGAACCTGCATTGGTGTTGCTTTTGCTTGCAGGGGTGAAACTAGGAAATCGCATAGAAAATTTATGGGGGGTGTTACATATTAAAAATTTAACACTTAAAAGTTATGGGTGCTGCTGCAGCCCCCTAGCAAACCTTAAGTTACATCCCTGATAGCTTGAGTTTTTCCAAAAAGTGTGGTAATTGAACAAAGGACTTGATGAAACTTGGACCATCTTCTTAGTATTCCTCCTCCTGCGGAACTTTGAAGCTTTTTAAGCTGTTTTGTGAAAGTAACAGCACCAGTACATTTTGTACGGCCAGGATTTTAAGCTTTTCTTTTTTGGAATATGGATGGACTTAAGGAATCTGAGACTCTGTCTTTCTTTCACTAATTTACTCTCACTCTTTAATATTATCTGCTTTGGATGTGGTTTCGTTCTTTATTTGTGAAGGCTTGCCGTCTTGGGCATAAGCTGATAAATATAACCTCAGAAAAGAAATGTGTTCCACTTGATGACAATAATTTTAATGGTTTCCGTTTTGTAAGAAATCAGTGCTAACGTTTTAATAAGTTTTGTATTAAGCAAGCATGTTTTTTACTTGTAGCCTTTGTTTATATGTAGCTAACATGGGTATAATTTTGCAGACATACATGCAGAGATTGCTTCAGCAAGACACGAGTATTGGTCATCCTTTGCCCCAAATCCTGATGAAGCT
Source organism: Embelia ribes (assembly GCA_001753735.1). Taxonomy (NCBI): domain Eukaryota; kingdom Viridiplantae; phylum Streptophyta; class Magnoliopsida; order Ericales; family Primulaceae; genus Embelia; species Embelia ribes. Next base: position 1,634 of record MKEJ01090843.1, read on the forward strand.
GTTTTAGCTATTGGAAAGAAAGCAAATGACGAAAACTCGCTAGGTCAGTTTACCTTTGTGTGTGAAGAAAAAAAAATACAAAATGCTGAAGAGTTAAGACCATGCCGCTTGGAAGGTTCTTTAGCTATTTCCACCTTTCCCCCTTACTTGTTTCATTCGTCTGCTAAGCAGTGTATAATGATGTGGATGATCGGGAAAAGCTTCTTCATAACACAAGTGAACTCTCTGCAGACAACAATGTCGAGAGTATGCTTTTGGTAGAGAAGGGCCTTAGAGAATTGCCTTTACTAAAGGTAGCACTCATATTCATGGTAGTTTTTGTTTTTCTCTGGATTCAGGCCTTTATCTAATAATGATAACTCAAGTAAGAAACTGCCTTTGATTTTAGCTGAGTCGAACCTTTGTCTGTCCAGTGTATAGAGTTGTAAACAAGTTTCTGAGCTTAAATTACTACGATAACGCTGCCTTTTCTGATCAAGAGACAAACTTTCGTTTTCTTTGGTCCTAAGAAAGTGCCTAGTTTGTCTAAATTCTGGGTTTGGATTTTTCTCAAAATCTGATGCTACTTCTTTTTGTTAAGATAGGGGAAGCAGTAACAATTGCCCTGGCCATACAGCGTCAGTCAAGGTCCAAAAAATATGCTTTATCTGGTACGAAGAAACTCTTTATTTTTTATTATCTGTTGGTAGAAAAGGATTTTCCTGAAGCAACGACTTGAACACAAAGTTTCACTATTTTACCACTGTTAAGATGACAAGTACCTTAATCCGTTGCTGTCAGATTTTTGCGTAATAGTCTTCTCAAGTTTATTCATCTTTGCTGATTTTCTGTTTACTTTGTTCCTTTCTCTTTTTAATCCTTGGTGCTCGAGGATAATAACAGCTACTTGACAATTAACCTTTTTTACCAATTCATCTTCTGATCATGTGTACCCATCTTATGCATAATTCTTTTAAGAAAATCATGGACAATATATTATGCTTTTTCATGTTAAGCATTTCATTGCAGGGAAGTTTTAAATTCCAACCTCTAAGTTTTTGTAGCAAATGTTGACGGAATATTTTCAGAAATAAGTGTTCAAATTGTGGGTTAAGAAATTGCTGATGCTTATTAATTGTCTGGCTTGGAACTGTTCTTGTTGGCATTGTTAAATTCCTCTTATTCATTAAATAGAAAAAGGTTGCGACCTAGTATTTCTTATTATTCCAATTATTGACATCATTTGTTTTTCTTTTTATGCATTAGTGCAGATGACCTGAAGCTACCCAGTGAGGGACAAAATATTGGCGAAGTTTATGGTGAGTTGACAAGTGATCTAATTTAGCCATTTCTTATTCTTAAAGTGAAAAAGATGTTTTCAAGGAGTGCATGCTAGTAAAGGACTTGCATACAATCTTGGCATTTTCTAAAAGATAAAGAATGGTTGTGTCAAACGGTTAGATTTCACACCTGACGAATTTAGTAGGTAGGGAAAGTGCATGTGAAATGGAAAATTACTCTGCATAATCTGTATGGCTTTTGTTCGAAGTATTTTTGATAATTTGTTAAAAGTGATGCCGAATTTTTGATGAATCTAAACTGGAAATTTCATTGTTCAGAGCTGAGCCAAGAGGAGGCTGAAGATGTACGTTTTAAGAGGGTATGGTGACACAATCTATCTTTCTTGATTGTAGTATCTACTTCAAATACCAAATTAATATACATCCTTATTTATGGACGGCCCAGTGCATAAAACTTCCGTATTGCAAGGTCTGAGAGGGTACGATGTACGCAACCTTACCCCTGTTTTTAAAGAGGTTATTTACAACAGGACTAACCCATGACTCACGAGTCGCAATGGAGGCGTGCATGGTTCTAACTTATAGAAATTCAAGTTAGGACTGTAAACACTACCAATATCAATTTTAGGAGAGGTCAAACATGGAGTAACTATGATAATTAGATACCGTGTAAACATGAAGCCATCTCCATTCAAAATTTTATGAAGGTAGTTTTCAAAATTGATGTTTGGTGGGATTGTGGTCCTCCCTGGTCCGCCAATATCAATAGTTGTGACGTTTCTGTTTAATTATTTTAGTTCTACCTAGGGTTACGGAGGATGTTAATGTGTGCCCCTTGGGCATTCCTGCTGGTATCTATTGTAACCACACTAGACCCTTTCAACTTAAAAATATAGTTAGAAATGAACAATAATCTCTTGGTTCAAGGGGAGCAATATGGTAAACTTCCTTATTTTAGAGACTTGAATAGTGTTTGGATATGTGGGTTTTCTTTGGGTTGAATCCGTAAGTTTTTCTCTTTAACTAAGCTAACAAAAAAAATAGCAAATGAAAAGCACTTACCTAGGGTTTTCTTTTATATAATTAAGAAACAAATAAAGCTTTTATAGTTTTGGTAGAAAAAATTTGTGAAATCTATTTAGAATTTCTTAGGGTATTTCTAGAAACAAGAAGACTAATATGTAACATTTTTGGTCCGATTTGAGAAACTAAGCGAGAGATATTGTTTCATTGTTCTTCCTGATCAGCCAGTCAAAACACTAGAGCCAAAGAGAGAGGGTGGTATAACTGGCTGGTGACAGACACAACATTGACGGCAGTTCCAAGCTAGGTTTTCGAGTTACTCCCACAGTCATGCATTTCACAAGCACCACAGCCATGGCCTCCTCCACTCTTTCTCCTGCTTCCTCTCTACTCTTTAGACCTCTCTCTCAGTTGTCTAATGTTGCCCTTGTTTTGTGTCCCCGTTTTTGCCTACGGTCAAATACTTTACGGCTGTGATTAGTAAAACTTGCCCTTTTTATTTAGTGATTCAGGTTCTACTTGGGGATATTGAAAATATCAATTTGTAACCTTTAGGACATTCCCAACATACTACCTATATTCAACCCGTTACTTTTAATCCATATCCATTATACTTTAAAACAGAGGCTGCTGAGATATGGAGAATGCCGAAGACCTTAAACTTACAAATAGAATTGTTTATGATCATAAATCCCCTTGTTAAGAGGAGCACTGTAGCAAAATTCATATTTTTTAGGATGTATTGGTGGAGGGTCGTTTGAGTTTAATCCTTAAAATTTGTGTTAGTGACTCATTTAGAGGCACTGGTGGTAGTGCTCTTAGCAAAGCTAGGGTTTGAATCGCTCTTACAATTATGCATTTCTCATCACCATCACTATGGCCTTCTCCATGCTTTTCTTTGTGCCCCATTTTGCCTATGGTTAAATACTTAATAGTTGCAACAGGATACTCGCACCTGTGCTCTTAAATGAGCATCTATCCTAAATTTTAGAGTATAAACTCAAGAAGGAAGTGACATTTTGAATACACGAATCTTTCTTGGCCTTCTTCGATTTCTCAAAACCTAGATATATAGACGTTATAATCATTGTCTGATCGTTTGCATGTCATATTTTTCTATAGTTGTAAAATCCTATTTTTTAAAATTTATAACCTAGATATATAGACGTTATAATCATTGTCTGATCGTTTGCATGTCATATTTTTCTATAGTTGTAAAATCCTATTTTTTAAAATTTATTTGTATAAAAAGTTATACTATATGTGTTAGTATTATAATATTATAGTTTTTTTGAAAGGATGTAAACTAAAGTCATAGGTTTTTGTTTGTTTCTTATCAAACTTATCTCATTTGTTTCCACCCACCTCTACGTGTCATTTATATGTTCTCTTAGGACACCTAGCTCATCTCACATGTTTAGTTTAGATATTTATATATGTACATGTTTGAGTATTAGTTAGTAAGTTTATATGAAAGAAGAGTTCCGGTCTTGACTTTGTACATATGTGGAAATTTAGGAAAATTAATTGTAATCACCCTCGGCTGAATTCATATATTAGTAAGTATGAATTTTTCCTTGTATGTTCCGTTCGGCCGCTCTCTTTCAATATCATTTTGTACTCCCTTTATATCGTTCAGTTGATTCCAATAATTTTATTGCTACTGAGCATGCTGACTTTTTTATAAAAGGAATTAATGTTGGATTGTGAATGGATCCTGTTATCGGCTATGTTGAACAAGCATGTAGCCAATAATCCTGGTATCGGTAGGAATGCCAGGGTGAGAGAGGTATTGTTGGGCTATGTAAGGTAACAATCCATATAGCGGGTTGACTTTGAGGTAAAATGAGCATTCAACATTTTTGTTATTTGATACATTGTCTTTCCTTTTATAAGTCTGCCTATTGGGCTTCCCAACTCACCTCATTTCTCCAACCAGTTTCAAGTACGCTGGGTTGGAAGAGGATTGGTGGAGAGTACCTAGAGCCGACCTACCAGATTAGTTGATTGAGCGGTGCATTTTTTAAAAGCCTTTTCTAAAGATAATTTGTATATAAATTTTGTAATAAAATGATATCTTTTTAAACATATTTCTTGTATTACTTCTATTATTTTATTAGCGACCTACGTTTCTGGGTTTTTACAATATGAGCTCAGAGCTCAGTGAATGGAAGAAGCAGGCAGGGCTTGAATGTTCAACTCAAGTCTCACTAGTCACTACCCGTCCAAAAGTTTAAAATTGATGCATATGCAACTCACAATCTTGGTGGTCTGATATCTGAGGTGGACAAGGATCCATGTTGCCAGTTAGTTGGAAAAAGACTTAGTTGATTGAGTTGAGTTGAGTTGAGTTAGACTTGACTTGAGTATATTTGGCTCTCAATGAAGTGAAGTGAGGGGTTTGTATTGCAGATGTTAGGAGGATACTTGATTCGCCAAGGCCTGCTTAGGTACCCTTAAGGTGGTGCTTTGTTTTGTAATAGCTTTCATCTTTCAAAAAAAAAAAAAAAAGGAGCATATTTGACAATTTATCAGAAGCATTTGTGGCGTTTGTTTTTGAATGAAAAAGGCCCACGTCCTTTTGAGGTCTTTTGTACTCTGCTTATTAAGTTAGGATCAGGTGGCTTTTGGATGGTGTTTTAGGTTTTATCTTCTTGGACTTGTTCGTGCCTTTTTTAGCCTCTTGATTCAATCTTACATTTTTGTGTTGTCTCATGTCAAATGAACCTTAAGCACATCCGTCATATTTTAGGAAGTTGGTACTTACAACTGGGCTGGCCAATTGTCTTGAAGATTCTAGTTGATGTTTTGAATTTTGAAGCTCTGTTGCACTGGGAGAAGTTCATGTTTACTACCTTTGTTCTTCCTGGGGTCTGACTTTGTGTAAACTTTAGCCTTTAGTTTACTTTATTGCTATATGAACTTGAATTTTGAATGTTTGCTCTTGCTCTATGTTTTATTGCAATTATGCTTTCTTGGTCTAGGTGGCTTCTTAATCAAACTACTTCCCGAAATGTTATTGTCTAGATGGCTTCTGGGATCAGATTACTATCTGAAAGCGTATAATTTTCTAATTAATTAATTATTTTGTGCAGCTCTACAAGATTTGGATTCACTGGAATCAGTTCCAGATCTTGAAAATTCAATGTACACGACTGTTGTTGGATACCCTTGTGTTCGACTTCTTAACCTGTCTGGGGAGATTGGTTGCTCAAGTAGGTATTAATATAGTTCACCTTGATATAATTTCAAGAAATCAAGATCTGATAAAATGTTTACTACGCATCTATGAGTTTGCTTGAGGAACCAATTCTTTTGTATTCTTAGATCCTGGCCGAGAGAAGGTTGTTGTTCCTCCTGTAAGGTTCGGGAGTGCTGATAAGTTGTCTCAGTCATCTGCAATATTGGTGCCATTACACGAACTTGAAAGTTTGTTCAATAGGTATGTCTAATTACTCATTCGGTTTGTTTTTCTACATATGTTTTACATGATTGTCAATGTTATATTTTGTGTTGTTCCTCTCTCAATAATTGGATCTCCTTGGTACACAAGATGCTTTGCTTTGATTTGTTAATTTTTTTTACTGAATTATAGACAACCCAGACGCATTGTGCACAAAAAGCGTGATTACTCTAAAATTACCTTCTGATAGCTTTTGTAATATACACTGTTTTGTGCTGGCGCATGACATGGTATGTGACATCCATTAGGCTTATTCAAAGTCATGTTCTCAATTTTAATATCAACTCTGTGTATTGTACTGGCACCAGCTTTGGCTTTAAATTCTTTTTATGTTTACGTCTCAGAATATCCAATGATCTGGATTTCGCAAAACATGTGGCTGGAGTTTTAGTTGAATCAAGACCTGAATTAGGGACTGACACGAAAGGCAAGTGCAGTTAATTTTTTATCACTAGCTTTTACAAAAGCAAACGAAGCGATGAAATACTTTTTTTTTTCTGTGTTTAGGATTTTCTCCAGATGAGAAGTTCCCGCTTGCTGAATTCTCTCCTTATCAAAACAGCATGTATCAATGGAACCCAACTGTATGTTGCAAACTACTGGTGACTTTTTGTTTCTTTGATCCCCATATGGCTGTATGTAACTTGAAAAAGAGAATATGGGCAATTGTTTTATGAGTGCAATTTGATTTGAGATGAAACAATTTGCACTTGGAGGTGGATGGTAATTGTGAACACTTCCACTTGCCATCTCTTGTGGTTGCATACTTGCCTTTTTCAGATGCTCTCTTTCAGCTATTTTCATTTAATTCTTTCCAATTTTCATGCATTATTTCTCTTGAGAATGCTCCCCCTGTAATAATGGTGAGAGTGATCCATATTTCTGAAGATTTCACTTGTATAGAAACATATTTAAAAAGACAAATCACAATTTATTTGTACCACTTGTTTTGGAAATATATTTTCAACCATCCTTAATTTGTTTCTGAGTATGTTTCCATACATGCTTGCTTAACAATATTGATGACTATCACCATTATTATGGTGAGGGCACTCCCGTGTGATGGCCACTCTTTCTTTTATCGGAAGGGCTAAAGTCTTATTACTTGTCAATTGCAGGGATCTGGTATTGTGTGGAAAAATTACAATTTTCCTATATACCTTCTTCTGGAGGGCGGTTTGTCGATCCTGACAAAGGTTTCCTTTTCTTCAGAAAATTATTTCTTTAAAATAAGTCATGTTAATTCAGCTCTATCCAGTGACTGAAGTTGCGTATCTCCTGTAGTGGTAGTTGATCTTTTTTGTTACATATATAGCCGCAAATTTTGCCACTTTGATACATAACTTTGTGAATGAGATCAGAGCATATTTCCTCATCCAATCCTTTTTGGAAAATGACGAACTGCATTTGAATGCTATTCAAATTTCCCATTAGTTTGGAAAACTATAGAGACAAGGTTGGTATTTCATATAGCAATGCTGGCAGATCCCAATCTATATATTAGGAGTGAAGCTACAGTGTGTTCAGTTAATTTCCTGATTGAAAATATGATAGTGGAAAGGGCTTTGGCTGCTTAAATTGAGGTCTCGAGTTTGAGTCTCAATGGATGTAGCAACCTTCTTGGGATAGGTCTCCGCTATGCGCCCGACTGTACCTAGAATGATTAGTCCTGGGTTACCAAAAGGCCTGAAGATAACTTGGGAAACCAAAAAAAAGAATAGGAAGATGTTACATATAATCCTTTGAACAATATTGTATGTTGCAGAACTTGGTTATACTTCTAGCACAAAGACCTTCATGCTTTTGGTTGCCATTCCCTTGTTTTTTACTTAGTTACGGGTTCATCACTTTGTATTTTGTGACTTTATGTATTTATGCTCTATTCTGGATATCCAGGTTGCCGTAAAGAATGAAAGGAGACAGAAGGCTTACACTGCAGATGTAGTTGAATTTGATTTGGTGATGGAGGTTAGGAACTGTGATGAGGCATATTCATTGATGATCTACATGTCAATTATTTGGTTAAGTAATCCTAATTTGTGTACTTTTTTCAAATAGTAACAATTGTCCGTGTATTTTTCACCAGACAACAAAAGATGGAACTCGTGATTCAAAATCTTGTTTGCGACTGGAGACTTGCCTTCCTTTAGGTGGTTACAGGTGAAGTTGTCATTCTATTTGGCTAATTCGCTCCCCTTTTTTTTTTGTTTGAAAAAAAAAATTTTTTTTTTTTTATCTCGTAAAATATATGTACAATTCATGTTTTTTACTTATTTTTTAAATTATAAATTTTTGACAGAATACTTTGAAGTTAAAAAAACGTACTCTTCAAATATTTTGTTTTGAAATACTTTTTAAACACAAAATGAAATTAATCTTGTCTGTCTAATTTAGCACCTTTTTATGGCCCTGAACTTTGGTAGGGTGTTTCATTTGGCCTGCAAGCTTGCAAGCCGCCTGTAACTTGTATTTGGCCGACTCGCCTTGCACCTTGACTGCACCAGACCCATTTAGAAGCACATGCAAGTTGGATATGAACTTAGATTCGAGTGCATAGACCCGCCATGCTAGCCCAACCTATAGCCTGCAGCCTTAGAGTTGGTTGACCATCTCTATTTCTAAAGTTTTTGATTTTTTATGACACGATTGAAATTAGCGATCTAACTTGTATGCTTGCGATGAAGGACAGTCCACTCATCATTTAACCGCGTCGATTGCTTCTTTAGTTTTCGAGTTAATAGTTGATACAATGCAGAATAACCTGGAAAAATTAACATGTGCGTGCGGGACCAGTGGAATCCCTGCATTTATCATAAAAACCCACAAGTGCACAGTCTACAAGTCCACAAGGCCCGAAGCCAGTCGCCGATGCGGTCCGATGCCACCACTACATTTTGCTAGAATTACAAGTAGAATATAAATATATAAATACATATATATATATATGCTGTCGCACTTGGCGTGTAGGGTCTGTAGGCCTCCCTCCCTTATCTCCTCTAAGCCTGCATCTCTCTCTCTCTCTCTCTCTCTCTCTGTGTAAGGATTCACGAACAACAAAGTTTAGCCATGGAGATAACAAAAGCAGAGGGATTAGAACAGAGTTTGGTTGAGCTGAGACAAACTTTTAAAAGTGGGAAAACTAGAAGCGCTTCTTGGAGAAAAGCCCAGCTTTTGGGGATTCTAAAGCTCATTGAAGATAAAGAAGATCAAATCTTCGAAGCTCTTAAGAAGGATCTCAATAAGCACCCCGTCGAAGCTTACCGCGACGAAGTAACTCAAAATCATCTTTTTATTTACTATATTTATTTTCCATCCATGGTTGATTTTTTTTAGATGTACACATATATATTTTTATTAAAATGATTTTTTTTAGATGCATATATATATATATATATATATATATATATATATATATATATATATATAAATGTAACAAAATTTGATTCTCTCGGCCTCTTAAACATTAGTTGGGGTTGAATAGTTGCAATTGAAACATTGGGGAGCAAATGAATATTTATTAACAGTATCTGATTAGTAGTGTAATTTTGGCTTACTTTGAGTGATAAACATTATTTATTCACCTCTTTATAATTATTTTGAAACCCAATCTTGATCCTAAGCAATCCCAAACAACTGCACATCTTGTTCAAACTATCACATCTTGTTCAAACTATCATATACGAAATTATTTTTTCATTCCTAAATGGGAAATATGGAAATCATTTCACACTAATTATTAGTTAGTATTGTTTTTAAATTTTAATCTCTATTTTGAAGTTTTCCTGATACATTTCTTTTGATATTGTTTTTCCAACAGTTGAATTGTGCTTTCCGTGTTATTATATAATCTAATGGATTTAAAAAAAAAAAAAAAATCCATCTAATGGATGTGTTTTTGGTCAGGTTGGCGTTGTGAAAAAATCAGCTAACAACTCACTGAGCTGTATTCAGTTATGGATGGCCCCAAAGAAGGTAAAGTTACATTTATGGCTTTTGTTAACTAGTAAAAAAGTAAATTTTCTATTTCTGCTTGAAGAAACAGTCAATGCACAAATGTAACCACATAAGTGTTTCTTTATGTATATCCATACTAAAAAAGAATACAGAAATTTGTAGCTCTGTAGCACTTGTTATCATTAGTCTTTGATATAGTTAGTGGTTCAAATTATGCTTACACATTTGGGGGACTTTCAATCAAGTTTTAAAAAGGAGCGTTTTCCTTTAGAACTGTTATTGAAAAGCTTTACTGCTATCCCCCTCAAAATTTTGACCGTTTGGTTGACATATGATTCCTACACGAATAAACGATGACTTTTACTGCCATTGCATATTAGTCACGACCACCAATGGCAGACCCAGGATTCAAGAGTAAGGGGTTATATGTATTTTGTTTAGGATGGACCGCCTAAAGGCGAAATAAAAATCTTTCAAAATTTCTATGGATATTTCAAAGGAATTTCGGGGGTTGATGGTGGCCGCAGCCCCTCCCTGCTCCTTTCCTCGGTCCGCTTATGGCCACTATTGTTAGATATTTCTTTAATTC
>MKEJ01090855.1:0-13998 GCA_001753735.1 Embelia ribes
TCAAGTGTTCATCAACAAAATCCAGCTAGATCCGCAATGAACTCTCGAAGCTGCAGATCAAATATTTAAGGAGAAGAATCAAAGGACTACATTTATAGTAATTAAAAATTACAGAGGATTATATTAATCAAATTCAAATCAATAAAAATTACACTCAATATTCCTGTCTTATTTATTTGGACCAGTGTTTTCGTGCGGTTACAGTTGTTAATGTCATTATGATGAATTGTTATTTAACTTCGGCTGTATTAATTATAAGCATGCTAGGCTAGTTTTTTTTTTTTTTTGCATGATAAAAGGTAAAGGGGAATTAAATGAAGCTAATGATTCATAGAATGTCATGTTGCACAATCATCAAAACCACAAAAAAGACTTATCTTTATGTGTTTATGTAAAATAATAATGAACTTGTTTGGTCTCATTCATAGTAGATTCTATCATTTATGAGATTGTGGTAGTTTGGGTTCATTGGGTCGGTAATGGTATTAAGTGTATAGTGAACTCAATAGTTTTTGACACTGTTTTAGTTAATTTAATAAATAATGTCACCTTTTCTTCTTTTTGTTGTTGTCGGCTTTTGAAAATTTCCGAACCAATACGAGGTTGAAGTGGCAGCATGTTTCGCAGTTTATATGTTGTTCCTAAAGTGATTGGCTGATTGCATTGATGTGAATTAAGGTGTTGGGAAATTGATGGTTGATGATCGTCGACCAGTATGGAAGGGTCTAGGAATCATTTGAGTTTGATAATGATGGGTTTGTGATAATTTAAGATAGGATGGAAAGAATGAGCTTGTGATTACTTACGTAATCTAAAAGATGAAGATGGTAAGAAGAAATATGTATAATTTAGGGCACAATTATTAGGGTCTTAACTCGTAAGTTGGAAGTGTAGTGTTCCTTATTTGGATCAATATGCTATTAAGCGCGTGAAATTGACCGTGAACTATTAACGCTTGCCTTTTGAAATCATAGTGCGTTTACCGAGCTCCTTATTCATCAGCCGAAGATATGAGAGTGCTCTTAAGGCACATATTGTCATTTGCTACATTCCTTGCTCTCAGAAGTAACTTTAGGTTTGAACCACTCTTCCGGTTCTATTTTAATCAACATGGGTTTCAAGTTTCAACCAGCTGATCTCAAGTCACTTGACATTACAAATCTGAATTACTGTTTGGCTTGTTTATTGCTTCATGCTGGGTGGATACATTAATGAAGACATTTCTGTATAATTGTGATGTTTTGTGTTTTGTTTGATGGTGCTTTGGTGTTTTGTTTCAGGTGACATTCATGGCCAATACAGTGATTTGCTAAGGCTGTTCGAGTATGGGGGCTTTCCACCCCAAGCAAATTACCTCTTTCTCGGGGACTATGTAGATCGTGGGAAGCAGAGTTTAGAAACTATATGCCTCTTGCTAGCCTATAAAATAAAATATCCAGAGAATTTCTTTCTGTTGAGGGGAAACCACGAATGTGCTTCTATAAACCGAATATACGGTTTTTTTGACGAATGCAAGCGAAGATTTAATGTGAAGATATGGAAATCTTTCACTGACTGTTTCAATTGCCTTCCTGTGGCTGCTCTCATTGATGACAGAATATTATGTATGCATGGTGGCCTTTCCCCCAATCTCACGAATCTAGATGAGATTAGAAACTTACCTCGTCCAACTGCTGTTCCCGAGACTGGTCTACTATGTGATTTACTTTGGTCAGATCCTAGTCGAGATGTCAAAGGGTGGGGAATGAATGATAGGGGAGTTTCATTCACATTTGGACCTGACATGGTCTCGGATTTCTTAGCAAAACATGATCTTGATCTTGTTTGTCGTGCCCATCAGGTTAGTGATTATGTTCGTTGGCGTACTCTTGACCGTGGTGGGGAATGTGGACCTGATGGTTTGGCAGGCCCATGAAGCCCATCAGTTTTTTTTTTACTGTTTCTATTTTAATGAGATGATACTTTTGGGCTCCTTTAGCTTCACAAGTAAACTTTGAATCAGCACTCAAAGTCCACCCAGAAGCCCAATTAATTATTTGCAAGTTATGAGTTGATGCCTATTTTCAAATGTGTTAATTGCTTACTTTACATCAGCTTTTTCGATTGGCAATCAAAGCTAAGTTTTGGCTATTGGGGGAGAAACAATGTTAACTTTTGTGACAAAATGTTTAGAAGAATGGCAACTCTTAGGATTGTTTATTGAGACCATGCTAGAAGAAAACATGATAAAAAGATTATTTGACTAATATGATTATCTGAGCAGGTTTAGGAATTATCTAAGGTTTGAGATTCTTGTTTTCGGCATGTCTAATCCCCTCCCATAATTGAATTGGTCTCGACTTGAATTGCTTATAAAGCTTTTCTGGTGCAGGTAGTAGAGGATGGCTATGAGTTTTTTGCTGAAAGACAGCTTGTGACTATATTTTCAGCTCCCAACTACTGTGGTGAATTTGATAATGCAGGTGCAATGATGAGTGTTGATGATGATCTGATGTGCTCATTCCAGATTCTTAAACCTGCAGAGAAAAAAACTAAGTTATTGATGTCTACAAAAATGTGACTAGTGCCACTAGTACTCAGCAATTCCCTACTTTACTAAGGTTAGTCTGCAGTTTTATGTCAGTTCTCTTTTTTCAAAGTTCTTGTGAACTGGGTTTTAAGAATAAGGATTTTCTATCAGGCTCGAGTAATTCTTTAATCTTGTATTGTTTGAAACGGGAATACTTACCGTTTACCTTATGTCCGACCCTTCTTCTATTGAGAGCTTATAGGGAGAGAGAATCTTTGGTTTCAGAAGATAACTAGAGATTATGATATTGGTTGATTTGTGAGAAATAGTTAGGTATCTGCTCTTGCACAGTACTGGCGTAAGATATTGTTTTATTAGAAATTGAGTAGATTTCGCTTGTGAATCTAAAGAATCAAGTACTGCTACCTGTTCGGTTTTTTTTTCTCCTCATGTTTGTTTGGAAATGTGTTATAGACTATATAGGTTGATATAGCTGTCTGTAAGCTAAATTTACAATTTGACTTGGATATTATTGATATTTTAAAATATATTTCTATTTTGGTACCGAATAAGTCGAGCTTGGGTTTGGTTCTCTTAAGAGGCAAATCAAGCATAATGTCATACCTTAACCCCCTTCCATGTGTAAATATATGGCAAAAATAGGTTTTGTATCAGTGCTCATCCAATAAATCCTCATTAAATTATGGATCATGCCAACTTCTGTGATCTCTTTTACCAGGTGAGTTGATTTTGTTTCTCATTCGGTCGTCAGAGTGATTTGAAACTTAAGTAAGCACTTAACACGCCAAGTCGCAATGTTGCTGTGTTCAAATGCCTTCACAAACCCTTTCTTGTTCTTTTGTTATTTGTAGGAAGAAAAAGCTACGAGGAGCTGTCGCAGAATTTTCTTTCTTAGTGAAAGAATAAATGTCCAACTTCATTCATGTATGGTGGAAGAGGGGACTGAAACTTGAAAAGCATGAGAAACAATGTATGATCACATGTCTCAGGATGCTATGAATAACCCTTTCTCATTTCTATTCTACTCCCGACACATTCGAGCAAATGACAGATTATGTATATATAACTTTTTGTTGCAGCAAACATATCACTATTGTTTTTAGACTTGTAACCTAGGAACTTGTCAGTGTCGGCCAGTGATTGTGATATTGTTGGATCAAGTGATTCATGCTTGCGTGTGGTTTCGTTCGAGCGACTATCCTTCATGTGAACTCACTTTACGATAATTGAGGCTTCATCTCACAAATTATCTAGTTGATTTGGTGCTCGTAAACTACTACATGGATGGGGAATTAGCCAGTAATAGTAATTCCCGCAATTGGATAGCAAACTCATAGACGATAGAAATCAAGTAAATGGAAGACGAGAAACTCAACCTCATCTCATTATTCAATCGATCCGTTCCCCGTCTCATTTCTTGATTAATCTTAATACATCACCCACAAGATGGATTGAAGCAGTCACAAGCACCTGATAAAAAAATGATAACACCAAAAGAGAAAGATGGTGCCAGAGTAGAGCAGCAGGAGATTACGAATAGTACATAACAGGCAGTCCATAAATAAAAAATGACTATAACTACAATAGTCTAAAATTTGAACTACTTTGACATGCATACAGGCCACATCGCCACAACTACCACAATTTTAAGTAAAAATGTATCTGCACCAGTAATCGGACAGATCCGTTCTGTCGGACTGTGTCTCTTAGCCATCTGATAGCTGATGTCAGGGAAGGGAAAACCATACTATTTTCAGGACTCCTCGTGTTCTTTTCCTTCTCGTCATCGGCATCCCCTCCTATCAAATTCACATCGTAAACACCAACAGAAAACAATAATAAAATTTAAGTAAAAGATTAGCATAATACCTTTTCTACTTCGAGCAAGGTTCTCCCACACATTCCGAATAACCAGTTGCCATGATAGATCAACTACGGTGTCCGTCGGTGGTAATGCACCAGACAACACCTTGTTATATACTGATATATTAGGCACAAAAAGGGCTTTCCCAAATTGGATTCCTGAAACATCAGTGTCAAATCGTGGTTACCAAACAAAACAAGTTTCCCTTACCTGTAAATGAATACAAATATTTCCCCTCATAATGTACATATTGGCACGTGTATAAAGGCTGGTGAAAACTACAGATACTGAGAAATGGCAAGTTCTAGCAACGCCAAAAACCCCCTTGTGTGCTAATAATGCCACTGCACATAACATACCCAACAAAGTCGGCACTGGGCTATTGTAACATAAGTTCGAATTACCATTGATTAGAACATGTGTTCACCAGTCACGGAAGAAGCAAATGCGGGTTCCTCACTGTCATGCAGTTGAACAACAGAATCTGCGCAAATTCAAAAGGTGCAACTCATCATAATCCAGAATAAAAAGGAGCAACAGCAGACCCTATACTAACTTGGAGATGAACAACCATAGTATTTCTCATGTAAAACAAAATGTTTATGAAACTTATAGAACACGTAAAGTAGAACTACACAATCCATTCAAGTGCTTTATCTATCTAGGCATTGTCACCTGATGTCACCTAATCGGGCTAATAACTGAAAATCTTCTACCTGGGTGTGGGGAAATCGGACGAATGCTAAACTTTAATCACATTTTTACACGTAGTGGACACACATAGGAGGTTATTAAGGTGACACTACTTTTCCTTCACAATGGTTGTGTGATCTAAAGTTCTGAACTGTGCTATTGATCTTCCCAACTTCAAAGTTCAATTTATCCAACTCCTCAAAAACATTGTAGCAATAAGATTAAAATCCTCCATGCCCGTACCTGTGACGAGTTCCCTTTGAGAGTTTCACAAATTTCCTCCAAAGCAAAAAAGTTAACTATCTTGTTGACTGCTCAAATTTCGTTGTTTTTCCCGACGCTGCCTGCAAGAGAAAACCAGTTTGCGCATACTTCCATGCTTTCAGGAGTATGGGCTCTGTCTAGATAAAAAACAAGACCTCCCTCTCTCTCATCAACAATATTGTGATCAGGGACAATCTGGAAACACCCTTGTAAAGTAGCCGTTGTGAGGCCATTGAGGAATTGCTTAGGCAGAGAACCCTACATTCAAGCAGCAACAAACGGAAAACTGTTGAAGACATCGTATGTCACATTCCATTTTGTTTAACTGCTGATAAGGGTACATATCATAAAGCCATGTAGAGTAATTCTTCCGTCAAAGAGAACATACTGTTTTTTGTTTTAACTGCAGAGAAGCTTCCCATTACAGAAGTACAAATCATAAAGCCATGTGGAGTAATTCTTCCACTAAAGCTATTTTTTTATTTTATTTTTTACTTTTTTATTTTTAACCGAAGCGAAGATAACATGACATAAAGCCAGGCTGAGTAACTCTACCCCCCAAAAACAACATACTGTTTGATCCAGGTAGCTGACTTCGACGTGGCCTGTCCTTTGGAGTCAAGTAGAACATAGAGCAACAGCTAGACCAGCATTTATGTACTGGTGACTGCCATCAAGCCCAAGACTCAGACCATTCAATCGATTCACATCCAATAGGGATGCTACCTGCAATTGCACCTGCAATCAACATAACCAATAAAACTCCTCAATATGGCCGAACCAATTGTGGCGTGTACTAATAATGCAAATATAACCAAATCTATCCAATCCAAATGGTGTGACTTTAAAGCTCTTCAGCTCATAACCTTTTCAAAGTTGATGAATTGTCTGTCTACATATTTTCTCTAGAAAATATATTCAGTTAGAAAATAAGACCAATTTACATCTAACTGGGTAGCCTTCTCTTCAAGTGCATGCATTGCGTCATCAGGTTGGGGCACAATAAAAGCTGGAACTCCTTTCCACATCAAAGAGGAACAAGAACTTGAGCATAAAGAGAGTACATTAAGAAAACAAAAGAGAATAATGTAGTGTTTTATAGACGCAAGGAAAATCTTTTCAACTATGCCAATTGCCACAAATTCAAAGGGAGTTTTATTTAGAAAAACACCTTAGAAATGCCAGCTTTCTGCCCAGCAATTTCTCCAAGCGTGTGTCCTGTACACAGCAAGCTATAGAAGTTGAGAAAAACTCCTACAAGTTTCAACAGACACTCCCAAATACTCAAGCTTAAACAAAATGCTTATAGAGTTAGTCTATAATTTACACACAATCATAACCTGAATTCACAACGGAAACTTAGAATCTGACTCAAGCAACTAGTTTGAGATGATCAAAA
This sequence comes from Embelia ribes, assembly GCA_001753735.1. NCBI lineage: Eukaryota > Viridiplantae > Streptophyta > Magnoliopsida > Ericales > Primulaceae > Embelia > Embelia ribes. The sequence goes on from MKEJ01090855.1 coordinate 6,751, forward strand.
TGGAAAGAGAACACTAACCAAGAATTTCCATATGATCAAATCCAAGGGAAGATATACCACAAACAGTTGGTGCTTGCACCTGAAAGTAATTATTGCCATCAGGGACATCTTTATATAAGCTATTGTTCAGGATATAAAATACACCCTATGCTTCAAAATAATTAGAAAAACTCCCATTCCTCCGAACCAATATATCCTTATGCCCATACATACCACATTTGTGTCGTCAAATTTTCCACCTAAACCAACCTCCAAGATAGCGACATCTACCTGCACCAAGATAAAACATAAACTCATCGTACAATCTCAAATCTATCTGCAGTGTCTAGATGGATAAAGGAAAAGGAGAGCGAAAACCCTAAAAGAAAAATTGAAAGAAAGGCCAAGGATACAGCATGAGTTACCTGCTCTGCAATGAATATCTTAAAGGAAAGCAAACAGAGGAAACGAAAAAGAGGAGGCGTCGGAATTTTGTCACCAGTGTTCTCCTGCATTAATATGATGAGACACTATATCAATATCACCTGATCAGAGTAGATAGTTTTAACAAGGGAAATGCAACAATAAATGTACTTGTATGCATCAAGGCAATAGTCCAATATGTATTTCCAGAGAACATAACTTTCTCTAGGGGAGAACATAACTTTCTCCAGGGCATGTATTTTAGAATTTCAATTGTACAGTTATAGACAACAATCTCTAAAAGGCAACTCAAGATGGTGTCAGATACAAACTTCACGGAACAAGGGCTTGCTAATTCACAAACCAAGTTTAAAACAAGTAAATATAAAATGCCATAATGTTCATGCCTTCAATCTATCCCAACACCACCAGAAGTATGCCTAAAACTTTTCTTCGCTGATGTTGATTCTGAAACAATCAAAAGATAATTGGAATTAGCCTATCTGAAAAACCTCGAGGTACCTTTTACGATAAAACACATAGAAAGTTTGAAATGGAAAAAATGAGATGATTTTTGGTAAAACTTGTCATGGAACTATGCAGTCATGAGTCACGAGTTACTAGTTCACACTTGAGCAAATCACCTCTCTAAGTCCTCATGTAATCATAACAATAAATGCAGACAAGGTTCCATCAACAATCCTGTTTACAACATTTTACGAGTAATAGATGAACTTACAGCAATGAATGCAGTTAAATTTTCATGATTACAGAGACCAAGAAACCTACCCATCCAGTCGAAATCTTTCTCTGATATCTATGAGGTGTGGAGATGTGAAAAGCCCAGTGTGGAAGCCATAGTTACGTAATATAAACTCCACAAACGTGCAAGTAGATCCCTTTGCAAATTTCAAAATAAGAGATTATCAATACTCAATGTTTGTCTCAGAAACAAATTTGGCATCACACAGCAAGTTACCATTAAAAGCTATAGCAGTTTTAAAATTTGTACTATTCGAGATACAAAATAGGAACAATCTACCTTTCCTTTTGTGCCAGCCACATGAATAATCTTCAATTTTGAAAGAGGCTCTTCCAAGTCCAGGATCTATGTTACGTACATGAACTCTTAATTAAACACTAAAACTGTTTCAGTACAAAGTTCATAAGAATAGACAACTACAAAGAGCAACTCACCTTGATATACTCAAACAGCATACCAAACTGAATTTCTTTATCACTCCTTTTTGCACGACTACGATCTGAAATCAAAGAGGAGAGAGCATCCATTGCCTCCTCGTATGGGGACACAGAAGGTATCGTGGCCCCATTGTCACCTACAACAACATCAATACCCAATACACATTTTGAATTGGAAGGTGTAGATAAATTAATAAGCTATCTGATATAAGAAAAAGAATTTCTTTTTTCCACTTATGTAATGTCTTTCATACATTGGCCATTCATAGTTCCAAATTACACTATCCATTGGGTTAGCCAAACAAAAAATCTGACATCAATGTGGCTAAGTTTGTTATAAGCACCAATTGATAGTTTTTTACTACACTATGTCCAACTGTCTCATGTAAAAGCTTAAGTTGTCAAGAAGAGGCGCATTATATTGCAATTCATTATATTCAACACGTCACTCGCTATATTGCAATTCATTGTCTTCAACACGTCACTCGCTTATGGCAAATTTTTGGGTCATGCAATTTAATTCTTTTTAGTTGGGTAGCGATGGAAGTTGAACCCAACATCTTAGCATACTTTATTGCCACATTAAGTGATGTGCTAACATCTCACCTAAATGCCTAAGCTGTTAGCCAAACGTGCATTCTATTTTTTATTAGAGAAATGATAATTCTACCTATAAAATCTACTAGATTCTCTTATTTGTTGACGTGACAAAGAGAATCTTTGTATATGATTGGTTTCTAGGTGTATTGTATTTATGATTGGAATTAAGATTCTCTTTACCACGTTAATAAGTAAAGGAAGTGGCAAAGGGATTCCATGGATATTATTGATTTATAGGTGTATTATATTTATAATTGGAATTAATATTCTTCTTATCACATTAACGGATAAGAGAATCAGGTATGATTTTTGGATGGGTATAGCATTGCTCTATTACTTGACATTATTTGAAGTCTGAAGTCGTATTGTAACCCGTTTATACTTAATTCTCATATAATAACTATATAAATAAACATTAACAAAACAAATACTCCCCTTGATTCACTTTTTATTTAAAAAGGACTCTCCTTGTTTTCAAAAACTTGCATGTTACGAAAGCATTTTCTGATCCAAAAAGAATGTCCAAGTATGGCACTTGGTCGGCCCAAAAGTATAAAGAGTGATATAAAAGTTAAATACAAATGAAAAAGTTAGAAATTTTGCAGATTTGGTCGGCACATTTGCATTTTTTCCCAAGATTGTCTTAAAGAAGGAAAATACATCAATTAAGAAATTTGTAAATCTGAAAATAACTTCTGTAACAAAAATCTTGTCAACATTTTCAACATTTTTGGACCTAATGGGAGCTACAATACACATTTAAACTGGAGTCCCTCGCGTACAATATTTTGCTGTTAACACAGTATTAAATTGGATCTGACATAAAAAATAGAAAGAGCCAAACATAACTTAATCATAACAAACACTTCCGGTACTTTGTGGCCACTAAATTCCCCATTAATCCTCCGCTAATCTCATAATGCTTTGCTTTCGAGAAACCCGATTCTAAAGCAAGCTTCTCCAACTCCCTCCCTGCAAAACATAATTAGATAAATAAATCCTCAAGCGAAAGAAAAATAAAATAAAACAAAGGACGTATACAATAACGCCTTCAGTTTCATGCCGTTTTCAGTATTACACGATAATATTCTCCAAACCAAATGTAATATTTTCAATAAAACTTTTAATATGTTTCCTACCGGATTCAAAGTTCCAAAATCACCAAAATTTGTTTTCGAAACTTTAACGGATACAATCCTATGTGTAAACGCAAAGAGTAGAACAACAGAAAAGTTGCAAACAAAAATAGAACTGGACATTTAACAGAACAAGAAAGATTCAATTTCTACTATAGAAAACCAAATAAACAAAACAAAAATTAACCTGTTAAGAAACCCCGAATCGAGCTCTTGAGATACTTGTACTCCTCCGCAACTCCATAAACAGTTGCCACTGGAACAACCACATTGTCAATCATCCAATCCTTGCAAAACCAATTTTCACTGTGTCAATTTTTGCTTGCTAATACATTAGGTATGTTTTTAAAAAAAATATTATCTTGAAAGTACTAAATAAGGAAGAAGATAATCTGGATAACTAATTATAGAATACAAAACAATTACCATGCAAGATATCATTTCTGAATTGAGGAACAGGACAGCAGTACATCCACGATACAGATAGGTTATTATTTCCGCTATTTGTTTCAATGAAGAGCATATACTGAAAGTTGTTTTGATTGGCTCTTGAAATTATTTATACATGAAAAGACTGAAATAGAATGATACACGAAAAGAAGCTCCAAAGAGTTCCAGCGCATTCGGACCTGAAACCACTGAAAATGGGAACGAGAGTGGAAACTGAAAATTTTTGAAAACAAAATCAAACAGATCCATAGCAACTATTTGTGAAGAAAAATGTCTTCCATTACTTAATAATGTTTTATCATTCAACAAATACATAAAATAAGGGATCATCTGAATTCTAAATATATGCAAATTATTGGCAAGGAAAACTACAATATATCCACAAAATGAATTGAAATTGTTCACGAAGAGGATGATATTAACAAGTAATTTTCTTGCAATACCTGGATTGAGGCAACCAATATATCTGTGCTTTTATTGAAGTCGAGCACTGATGCTGTTGATCCTGGTTTAAGAACTCGAAACATTTCCTCCATGGCTTTTCGAAAATTAATAACATTACGTAATCCATACCCAATGGTGATGGCATCAAAGAAACAATCTGGAAACGGCAAAGCAAGAGCATTTCCCTCAATCCACCTATGAGGTAGTACATAATATCAATGCCTCCGGATTATCCCTTATATATAAACATATTGCATTTAGATTTTGGGATTTAAAACCATTAGGCATTCTGAATAGATTCTTATACTAACCTTAAGAATTATACACCGGTCGGCTACAATTAAATGGCAACGATTATGGTGACATTCAGGGCCTGTTTTGTTGTAACTTATAAGCTCAAACTGCTCAGTTTTTTTACTTAAAAGCTGGACAAAGTTTGGTTGTTCAGCTTATAAGCAGAGTTTATTTTGTTGTTTTGGATTAAATAAGTGGAAGTTTTGACCTAAAAGCTGCAACCAAACGAACCATCAGTGTAGTACATAAACTGCAATAGCGCAACTACCATATGAATGTGCTATGAGTCAGAAGTTAACTACCTAAACAATACCTATTGAAAACCTAAATTTTCATGGCATACAACGATTAAATCATTCAAGCTCGACTTAAATGATTAGATAAAAAATAAGAGAAGCGTACAATTGATGTTTTATCAGTTGGTGTTACTCACTCATACACATATTACAGTGCTCACATAATATTGTTGTAGCAGGCCTTTGAGCGTGAATGTTGACGAGATGAAGCAATTGATAACTGTTCTTTCGAGAAATCAAGACCAATCACCTGCCAATTACGACAAGAGAGTTTCAAATAGAATCATAATATTCTTTCAATTACAAAGATGCAAGTTTCTGTCAACATTGTTGCTGACAACTAAAACGTAAAAAAACACGTATCATAGTCATATAAACAGAAGGATATGCAATCAGAGAATTCTGCTCCCAGAACATCGAAAGAAAAGGAGCCCAAAGGAAGGGAAGAATGAGCAAACCTTGCCGTTGAGACCAACTCTCTCGGACAAGAGAAATGACAAATCTCCACTTCCACAACATAAATCTAATACGCTGTCTCCTTCTTTTGCCCTATGCGAAAGCATAAAACAAATCTCAACAGTATAACATAGGCGATACACCAACCAAAAAAAAAAAAAGCAAAAAAAATTGGATTGGTTCAAAATAATTCAAATCCAACTCTTCCCCGTATAAAGGAGATGGAGAAAACTTAAACACACAGCAACGAACAGCACGCTAAATAATTTAACAGTATGCTAAATATTTGAACCTTATACCATATGTCCAGGTATGGGATGATACGAATACATACATAATTATCACATGTTACCTATTTATGCAGAGAAAATGTGGGTAAATACTGAACATACTACTTTACTAATACCCGCCCCTTCTCTTTTCATAAGCCAAGAAGGGTGGAAATGGGCAATTGCTGTAGCAACTTCGAGGCGTTGTGAAACAAGATTTCAACGCTGCAGTACGAGCAGATTGAGACACAGCTAACAAATTTGAGCCCTTCCAACATCATAAGGTTAACGCAACACTACTGAAAGCGGTTCGGATGCATAACTTGCTTCAGTTGCTTGTGTCATTTCATCTAGGAACTTGGTGGTAATAAAATAGCTATACTTAGGAACACATAGTTTAACCATTGTAATCTAATATTCCTTTGTACTGCACCTATCCCAAACATGAATTGGATCCACACGATTGTTATAACAGCTCGTGCTTGCTATTTGGTAGCCAATTTCTAAGAATATTTTGCTTTAAATAGGTAAGGATGTATGGCAAACAGCCTTCTTTTTTCACAAGGATAACGTTTTTTCTGCATAGAAAAGCAAGAATACAATGATAAATGAAAGTTGAAAATTTGAAGATTTTTAGCTTATCGCACGGTGGTAGAATATTATTTCGAGTAACTGCTCTTCTAATTTTTTAATTCAAAATTTTTAAATCAATATTAACATAGAACGGTAAGAGAAAAATAAAGTTTTGGGCAAAAATACCATCCTCCTTAAGTTCTAAAGTTCTAATGTACATTTTTAACCATAAAATCTGCTTTAGTTTTTACTCCATTGCCAGACATCTAATTGCAACTCTTTTCCAGTACAATTTTCTTCTACCCCTATTTTAAAGCAGTTTTCCCCACAAAAAAATTTGGTGCACTAGAGAATCCAAACCAGTCTTCCTCTCATTGTACTATTATCTCATTTCATTTCTCAATCTGGAAATCAGGACTAGAAATGTTTCACAACAGTTTTTCTCTATCTAGAAACACTAGAGAATTGCTACAATAGACTTCCCAGTGAAAAAATTTAGTATTCAGAATCTCACTATTACAATATTAATTTTCCCTTCAAAACTATAATAGAAAGTAATTAGAGCATTTACACCAGCATTACTCATTGAATTCCTAAATCTGGCTTTCTAGAAAATCATTGCTCTAGCAAAATAAAAATGTACCACATCAGACTTTTAGAAAGTCATTTCTATACAATTTAAATATTAATATATAAAAAAATAAGATTCTAAAAAAGATATTTATCATACAATGGTGTATTTATTTTATTTCGGTTGGCAAATAGTTATTTTTAAATAGAGAAATTTTGAATAGAAACTTTTCCCGTAGAGAAAGTTATAGAGAAATGAGAAACCAAAGGGGAGAAATCCCTTTGCCATGAATGCTTTTAGGCTTAACTTTGTAATATTGTTTTGGTAAATAAATTTTAAATTTTGATTTGATAAGTAGTGTAACGTTTGGTAAAATTGTATTTTTTATAGTAAAAAGACAAAATTAGGTATGTATAAAAAATATAACTTAAATTATTGATTATAGAAAAAGCAAAATCATCTATTGAAATTGTCTAGAAAACCAGAACCAAATTATTAGAAACATGTGTTTTAAAACTCATCAAATACCAAAGAAAAAAAAAACAAAAAAACATGTA
>MKEJ01090857.1:0-10682 GCA_001753735.1 Embelia ribes
ATCTTGCTCATATGATGTATACATCTCCGTACAGTTTAATGTAAAGTTCTAATTTGTAATTTTGTTTAAAAGATGTGTTGGCTAACTAATTTGGATAGCAGTGATATTGATTCCTACCATGTGAAATAGTGTAAGCAAAATATGTACGTATGGTTGGAATGGTTATAAAGGCTGGCATCCTCAATAAGGACTAGCACTGTTTTATGGTTAGCGTATACTAAATCCTCACTTGAGATATGAAACCAAGCTTCTAATCTAACCAACCTTGTTAAAGCTGGGATGAAGTTGATCAAAATTTACATACTTAACATGCATTTGTTTCTCACATTGGTTTAGCTTATATATGATTTATCAAAGGATACATTGTGGGGAAGTTAATTATTTGTTCCTTTAACGTTGAAGAAACAACCCAAATGCCCTGTTAGTGCACAGGAGTTGGAGCATGAAAAGGACAATCTTCAATAAAATGCGAGATTAAAAATATTACATGCATAAACTGATATATTTGTTAGTAAAAACGCTGTGATGCATGCTTGAATTGAATATATATTTGCATTACATAGTAATAGTAAATTCGTTTAAATTCATTGCAGTGTATTTTCCTATTACTTGTAAAACTATATATTTCTTATTGAAATGGAAATCAATTATTTTTATATAATATAGATGTCTTAGTGGCCTTTACTCAGGTTGTTGTACTTATCAACCTTCAGAGGATCTAGCGAGGCATTTTATTTTATTTTTTTTCTGAAATTACTTTCTCAGTCACTGGTTGGTTAGTTGCAGTAACCGCTGGTCAACACCAGCGAAATGACTATTTCGACTTCTAACTTGCTGGCCGTGGACTTTGTCAATGAATTCTGAGTTTATCATGAATTTGAGAGAACTCCGGTACGACACGAATTTGGAGAGGTAATAGTGTAACCATGGTCAGCAAATTTGTTGATTTAGGGAATATGTAAGGATAACCCCATCTCCCAGAGACAATAATCCAACATTAGTTTCATCTTTGTGTGCAAGTTTTTTTCTTTATTTTGACAGAGGAGGTCAGATAAAGGGACTATCTTAATATGAGATGCGGTAAACTAACACAACTTGGAAACATAATAATAACTTTAAGCATGATTTGGAAACATAAGAATAAATAGAAACTACAGATTGAATTTTATATGGAGGCATAATCTTACTCATCCTGCTACTGATTATCCTGATGAAAATTTTAATGATTTTTCTTGTTTAATTCACATAATAATCTACAATTCGAACTTTATTGGTGTTTTTCTTTGTCAACATAGTCGATAGATGCTTCCAGCTATTGCACCATCAAAACTGAAATGCATGAGTCCGTTATTCATGTGGAAGGTGAGAGTTGTGAAAGGATGTTCAAGTGACTTGGTTTGGAATGAAGCACCAATTAATAAGCAATGTCCATATGTGCCATTTTGAGTTGAAACTGAAATGTTACATAAGTGTTTCTTCTAGCTGAGTAATTTCATAACCGTCGCCGCCGCCGTCGTCGTCATCATCATTTAAGCCTTAAAATCCCAATAAATTGGGGTATGCTAAATGGAACCATGATAAGATATCACGTTTGGTCGTTAACATAAATTTGTGGACGCCACCCATTTCTATTCAAGGCAACTTGCTTATCTAATTTTTCCATGCGCATCTTCTCAATCACTTTCATCAATGTAGTTAAAGGTTTACCTCTATCTCTCCTCATTGTTCCTACGTATTCTCAATCATTTTTATCAATGTAGTTAAAGGTTTACCTCTATTTCTCCTCATTGTTCCTACGTTAAAAATCTCACGCTTTCTGACTGGTGCATTGATAAGTCTCGTTCTTACATGCTTTAAACGACTCTCTCATCTTGCTAGTGAGTAATTTCTTGTGTTAAATTCATATTTATGACCTTATCAATGTCGATGTGAAGCTGTTATATTAGCATTGGTTCCAACATCACTATGTATTCAGAAAACTGCCCCATACCTTGGTTGTTAGTTTGTAAGTCATTCTCGATTGAGTCTAACCCTCATCTTCCTGTTTAAGTGACTCAAAGTAATATTTGTTGAGTTGATGTGGTAGTATTCTTGTGAGGCTGGAAGTGGTCGGTTCTTTGAAGACGGTGATACTTATTTCTTTGAAGACAGTGATATTTATTGCATTGTTCCCTGTTGGAAGAAACCACATAAACCACAATATCTATATTAGCTGCAAAATTGTAATATTATTGCTAACACCTGCCTACCAGATAAGTAATTAAACCAACATTTGTTCTGTTGTGGTCATCAAGCACCACTACTCAAAATGAAGACAAGTTAATATCTCTTATCAAGTAATTATGGAATAAAGATAGTAAAAAATGTATATGATATGAACTTTTTATTTGGACATGGCTGAGTATCTATCTTTGATCCTTTGTTTTGTTAGATCAATGATTGTGACTCCATATAAAGGGCGTACCTAGTGCCGAAGCTCCCACACTATGGGGTTTGGGGAATGAAATATCTAGGCAGCCTTCCCTCTGCTTTGCAGAGAGGTTGATTCGAACCTGCGACCACCAGCGCACCATGGATACTCCACCATTTATGTTGAAAACTCCAAAAATAGTTGCTTGTAATTTAATGAAATACTCTTTTGGTGGACCATCAATTCTCTAAGACACAAAACAACTTGGTGCAAAATGAGTTTAACCAAATTCTCTAATGGAGTACTACCAAATGAGCCTTTCTTGTTGGCGTTCATATTATTTCTCGCTTTAGTTGTCATTATTATGGAGATGACTTGTTTACATGGCATCTTATTATCATAGTTGCTCCATGTAAAATCTCTCCTGAAATTAATGTTGGTGGTATTTAAAGCCCAAAATTGAATTTCTATATGTTAGAGCTATGCTTGTCTCCATTACGACTTGTGATCACGGGTTCATCTCCTTATAAACGCTGTTACACTAGCAAAAGTTTTCACTTTTAAATGCTCAATTTATGGTCAGTGTAGATCCGTAACATGCCATCTAAAATTTGTCCTTTAAGAAGAGAGAACAATGTTGGATCATGGAATCAATCAGAATGATCTCTACTTATAGTGGCGAAACAAATATAGTTGATTCTGTTGATCATGGAATCAATTAGGATGATCTGTAGTTATAATGGCAAAACAAATATTGTTGTTTCCTTCTATGGGTATTCATAAAAGCAATGAATATTATTTTGTGACTTTAGTTACAAGTACTCGTCTCTAATAAAATTTATGCCAGAAAATAAACTTCGATAACAATATCTTTTTTATTTAATTTGATCTACTTGTACCTGGTGCATTCTCATATTTACTGGTCATGGACATTCTTATTTTAAAGGGCTCATAATGTATAGCAGTGATGTGATTATCAAAAAGTAATTGCAGGTGAGAGAGAGCCAGTGTATCAGCAATGCAACAGGAACAAGCACACGCATAAGAAGAGGAAGAAAAGATGACTTACATGAGAAGGAAGGTGATTCTATCCCGATCACTGTTTTGGAATGTTCTTACCACCCCTGCCATTATCTTGGGCTAGCTAGACAAGCTTTTCTCAAGTGTTTGGGCTTGGATTTTTCTTCTAAAGATTCGCCCAACGACACAATGCTGAGGAAAGAACAATAACCTATGATTCTCTTCTGTCTCTCTCCTCTGCCACAACAAGTCCTCCACAAAATCTTTATTCTGAAGATACTATTGGATTGCATATGGCATAGCTGAGATCAATGTCGATGCCCAGTCATGTAGAAAAAGTCCTCTATGAGTGAACTTCTCGCAGTAGCAACATTGGTCCATGTCTAAGGTAAGTTTTTAGACCACTAATAAGCTTTGTTAAGGCAAATTACATAAAAGGAGCATTGGCAGTGTACACGAAGTTAAATCATTACTTGTATCTAATATCGGAATTTGCCCATTAGTTTCAAGTGCAATATGAATATGAGAGTGATAAGTGAAATTCTGGAAAGTCACCGAGCAGTAGCTATCTGTGTTGGCTGGTAAGTGGCTGAACTATTAATTGAATGCTCTCGTGGGATTGTTTTCAATACTCCTAATACTTTTAAAAACAGGCTGTGTTATCAGAACAAAGTAGTTTAATTTTTATGCCGTATGCCAAAATGCTTGGCACAACGAGACATCTTATCATGGATCTATTTAGCCGAACCCAATTTATTGGGATTTTAAGGCTTGGAGGAGGAGGAGGATGATATCATGAAAACTTAGTCACATTAATTTATATTTCTTTTGATTTCCAATTGACATAATGTAAGGCAACATAAATCTGCAGAATTAAGTTTGTCCAGAGTATACCAAAAACCTGAAAGGAAGTGCAAACCAGAGCTGATTTTACGGCCTCAGTATCCTCCTATCTACAAGGAAAGTGAAGTTCCAGATGCTAATACAATTTCAGAAGTGACAGTTGTTAGAAATGACGTATGGAAGGTCGGAGATGCGGTTGATTGGTTTACTGATGGATGTTATTGGTCTGGAAGAGTGATTAAAATCTTGACCAAAGAAAAAGTTCAGGTACCATATTTTTCATCTTCCTTGAGCATTTGTGATCATGTAGTAAATTCATTATTCGATGTTATCGGTCTACTTGCAGAAAATTCTGATAATAAAATAAAAATTGTACTGTTGTATTTGTAAGGATAGATTCCTTGGGTTGAATACTCTCTGTGTAGGATATTAAAATGCGTGTGTGAATCAGTGTCAATAGCTTGCAGAGGTGGGGTTCGGGGCTTGTGAGCTTGGCATGATAAACCATATTATACTATTTGCAGTAGTAGCTCGGAGAGTGAATGCTCTATGCTAAAAAAGTTGTTCTGGTGGGTGCAAAGTAATATTACTCAAACATAGAATAGATATACGCGGCACAACCACCAAAGATCTTTTTCTTGCGTTATTAAAAGAATGTTCTATCCATCTATGAATCTTTCCTTAAGCTCCATTGGATAGCTCTGACAGGTGGAGGATATTTAGCACTAGAATGCTTTCATAATTGCAAAACAGATAAATTTTCAATGTATTATTGCGTTTTCTTTTGTTTCCACTTTGTTTTGTTAGATTGATCTGCCACCGCCTCCTGCTGGTGAAGGTTTAACTTATGACGTTCGCTGCAAGGATTTGCGCCCATCCTTGGATTGGTCCATTGAACATGGTTGGAAAGTTCCTATTTCTAAGGTGTGCTATCTTTCGCCTAGATGCCTACATATTTTTCATTTCTATCTTGTTGGCTCTAATTTTATTTCATCTTATTTACCAAATTGTGAGCATGTTTTGGTTATATTTATATTTGAACTTGTAAAAGTGACACTAAATTATGAATGATCGACCTTGTAAAAAGAAACTACGTCCATTTCATTGATTATCTCGGTTACTTTCCGAAGAATTATCATCTAATATTACCTTCCAGAAAAAAATTGTCATCTAATACTGCATTACTTGTTGAAGGAAAAAATTACGGCTTATAAAACTCTAATGTATAAAGTTGAAGTTTCTTTAATTGAGTCATCACCAAACGAGAAACCAGCGGGGAAATTGACGTCATGCTGGAGGTATCTGACTGTGGATTCGATTTTTGTTGGGTACAAATATGACAATTGCTTTGGTTGGCAATCCGTTAAGGCGTTGCCATAATCTGACATTTTCTTTGTTAATTTTTTCCCCTAGTTTTTGTGGTTTTTTTTATGTATCTAGATATCTTATTTACTTAGTTGTTGTTTGCATGGTTTAGGAAGGAGAAAATCTTCGCCCTTGTGCACGACTAATTAAACCAGTTGACAAAGGTGAGTATTAGTACATATGAAACAAATTAACTGCCTTGTCCTGTTTTCATTTTATTTTTAAACTAGAAATTGCTATTAAAATAATAACATGCATATTCGTTTCTCTTTTATTCAATTAGTTTCATTTTCTTATTAGGCCCCAGTATTTCAACTATCGATGGTGCATATGAAAAAGTAAAAGTTAGTCAATCGATAGGTGGATCATCATTCGACTCTTCATTTTCCTCCGACACATCATCATCATTTTTCCTAGATGTAGACGAATCAAAAGGAGTGTCATGCAAACCTGAGTCAAATGGGGAACAGGTCATGGAGTCTATTGCGAGAACTAGCTCAAACAGTGTCACCACTTTACAAATTAGAGATGCTTCGGCTCAAACTAATGGCGACGGTGAGGAGAATTCCAGTGGGCCCACGAAGAGGATGAGAACCGGTGGTAGCGTTCCGTTGAACTCCACACAATCTGATACTTTAGAGGCAACATTTTTGGATTTGGAGGAACTTGTTAACAAGGTTAAATGGCTCAAGGGGATTTTGCAGTGTGAAACCCCTTTGTCTAATGCACGGAGGCCTGCGTGGAAGTTTCTAGAACAACGAGCATCGTCTATGCCTAAATGATGGATGCAGAATGACTGTCTTTTAGAATTAGACAAATACGTATAATTAGAGCCCAACTTTGGGATAAGATGTGATATTAATCTAGGAAGGTTTTGAAAACCAAGTCAGGTCGCTCGAGTTTTGGTTTTCGGTTTCCATTTGAGTAATGGTTCAATAGAGCTGGGAGGCCCGATGAGTGGGTTCTTTTATTTGGTATTGTCTCAACTTTGGAACATCTGAATTTCATTACCAGTCTTCGTCCAAAGACTCGATATAACATACTCCCAACATTGAGTGATGATGACATAATTTTTCGACTTTTTAAGTATATGATGTTTACAAGTTTGCAAAAGGTTTTTCACTAAATTGAGAAAAGAAAAAGGACGGAAAAACATACTTTGTTCTCGCTCAGTATGCATAGGTTGTACACGTTTATCCAACCAATTACACTTTTCCTCCCTCAACTATTGTGTGTCTCAGTGTTTACTCCCTTGCTTCTACTTATCTCAATTTACTTCCTAAACTAACCTTACGAATTTCACTTTATCCCAATAACCGGAGTTGAATTTTTCTATTGAAGTTCTAACAAAATTACTCCAAAGTTCGTTAAGTAAAATAATAATAATAATAATAATAATAATAATAAAATAATAATAATAAAAAATACGAAGTTTACACCTTGGATTAAATAAAAACCCATTGCTGTCCTAATATGAATCCGAGCCATCGTTATTTACCAACAATTTAATTTCTGTCGTCGTGATCTGTCGTTAAAATGCAATTTTCTTGTGGTATACGCATCCCTTGAAATAATGTGACGAAACTTTTAGAGTGAGAACTTGTATATTTCATATCTTTCTTTTATTTCGTATTTTCCTTCCCTTACAATGATAATTTTGGGGTCCAAGAGTTATAGAAAAGGGAAAAAATTAACGGCAAATTAAGCGAAAAAGATAAAAAGGCGATAATTTTGGTGCGAAGGGTGAAACGTGCGACAATTATTATTTTTTCGGGTTGGATGTAAATTTCCGTTCTTTACCACAATCAAGTCATGCTCAAACGAGTCTAATTACTTCATTATTTTTTTTCCAATCATTAATTATTCTTTTCTAATTTTGACTTAGTGACTCTACACATAATGATTTTTGATTATTTTAATAAATGATAATTCAATAAGATCAAATTATTTTGCTCTAAATTAATTGAGAATATTTAATAACCTTCTTAAATTCTTGTGAAATAAAAAGGAGAGGGGATATTTATTTTGTCAAGGCCATTAATTAGAGGGACTAAAAATTGTGACTTTTCTACTACAATACAAGCCCATATAAATCTGCTATATATACATGGTTCATTTGAGGAAAAAAGAGATTAACTACACAATGAGGCGTTTCTCCTTTTCCTTAGCCATATTTAACATTTCTTCTCTTTTGCATAAGGCCTTCCGATCAAGAAAATCGTCTCGTACGCTTTTATGTCAATATAAATTGACGGTTCACTGTAAATCAAAAGAAGACGATTTGGGAAGTCATATGCTCTACAAAGACCGCTTTTATTTTAGCAGTTATAAAAACGGGGAGAAAAATATGGCTGGAAAATTTAATTATTAGTATGCTCAAGATAATAAAAGATTCGATATTATCCATAATTAAGCCCTAGTCTAGATTCTTATGCAAGTTATCATGGATTCAATCAAAACAAGGAATAGTATTTCAATGGTACTCTTTTGATTTTGCGTTGTTAGATGCAATTGAATTTCCTTATACATTTGTTTTTCGTATGAATAATGCTAATATAATTAAGTTCTATTTGTCTATTTATTTTTTGGAACGTGCCATTAGTTTACAATCATCGCAGTAGTCCGATCATCGTCTACATATGCGTATAACATAAGCATCCCTATATACATGATTATCTAGCACACATCCATGCATTCAAGGGGACATAATAGTTATCCGGACACTCGGTTGAAATTGGGAAACTCATTTCTCATGGAAATCGTTTCTGAACGGAAACTCTATATTTCCCTAACTCATACTGAAAACTTGCTTCCGAGAAGTTTTCAATCCGATTGCCTATTATACTGATATTTGTTATAATAATTTTAAAGACATACAATTATCATTGTAATTACATATCGGAATGCAGTCCACGCAATGCGAATATTATGTGTATTATGTTTTTTTTTTTTATCATATTAATTTAAATTATTTTTGATATGGAACCTTGTATTTTTTTTTCCAGTTATTTATTACTTTATAAAATATCAAATTCGATACGATTTATGCTATGATAATATTTTTATGAAAAATTAATATCTATTTAGGTTAGTTTTAGTTACGTGGAAATCTTATAAGAATAATACTTTAAAAAATTAATTTTGATTAGGTAAAAATTTATGGAGAATCTTAAATTGGTAGGAATCAATTTGTTAGAATATTTATTTCCTAGAAATATTTTGATTCTTAGATATAATTTTAATATTGATTAGGTAAATGATAAATTATCTTATAGTTATACAAAGATATATATTTATATCCTTAAGCTGCCGTGATTCTATAAGAAATTTAGTTTTAAGATTTTCTATTATGGTAAATTGATACATATATATATAATTTTAATAATTTCTATTTTTTTTATATAATATAATAATTTCTATTGTGGTAAGTTTTATTGTTTTAAAATTCTAATTTAATGGGAGCGAATATGGTTGGAGTGAACAACTTCAATATACTTTAGAAGATTTCGTTGTATATGTCTAATTTTTGTGTCTATTGTTGATAAAGTGTCATTTAAGTATCGATCTGTCTTAACTGTGTTGTGTTGTATTGTGGATTGCCAGAATATGTCTGCACCCATTTTTCTTATTTTTGTATACAAGCTCTTAGATTACCATTCATTCCACTAATCGTAGCATAATTGTACTAGTATTGAG
The DNA here is from genome assembly GCA_001753735.1 of Embelia ribes. NCBI lineage: Eukaryota > Viridiplantae > Streptophyta > Magnoliopsida > Ericales > Primulaceae > Embelia > Embelia ribes. The sequence goes on from MKEJ01090857.1 coordinate 9,335, forward strand.
TTTTACGTGTTTTTAATTTTCAATTTGGAATTGATGTGGGGTCGTCTACGGTTGCTAGGGGCGTGGTGAGCCTCGTTTTGGGGTACCTCAACAATCTTGTCATAGAAATGGCGTTTCTCATACAGGTATGTCATCGAACTCTTGCTCGAGAATGCATTGTCACTTTGAGTATTTACTTTTCTACGTAATTCTTGAGGTTGCGATAAGGAATTTGTTATGGATTTGGATCTAAATTGTATTTTGTTGTTAGTTTTTCATTATTTTTTATGTGTTTATGTTGTGCTAATAGAGCATGTGACATCACTTTTATGATGACTAATGCCTAACCACACTTGAAATACTTACATAATGATCCCTATTGTTTCAACCAAAATTGTGTTTGGTTCCAATAGTTGCGGTTGCAACATTAAGAAATCCCAAAATTATGAAAAAAGTGAGCGTTGAGGCTAGGCAGAGCATATCCATCACATCAAAACTATTCGTTTTTAAATTAGCGGATAAGATTGGATAGATTGTTTTCAAATTTAAACTTTATACGGAATTTATGCATTTAATCTCAATCGCTAATTTAAAGATGAGCAGTCCTGATACGATAGGCATGGTGTACCCAACACTAATGTTTGGCAGCCACTCAAACCGAAAGGTGACATTGGATTCCTAAATTTAAGAGAAATGACATTTGTTCTTACTATTTTCTCCTCATATATTTTTTTTTATGGAAATTCATTTTATTTTATTTTATTAAAGACCCTAATGTGCTCAAAGTAGGAGACAATCAACACAAATTATTGTAATGATCAAATATTATGTTTCCGTGATAATAAATCTCAATTCCCTATTGCAAATGCGTTAAATGAAAAATGCTAACAACTTTATTCTCTCGCAGGCTAACACACAAGAAGAGCTTCCTGAATGTCTGCTCGGAACATGTCGGCTAAATCACCTCGATATCACGAAAACCGCTATGGTAACACCTTGAATATCAAATCCGATAGGAAAACATTAAAGAAAAAACACATGACAAAGAAGAAAATTAATGCTGGACGGAGCAAAGCTCGTGCATATATTCGAAGGGAAGAAAGGTGTATCAAATTTAGCTTCATCGTGTCGGGTACATTTTCTAGAGGTCTACAGAAGTAGTCAATTTTTAGGTCCACATATGAATTGTGTAACAAAACTTATATATGCAGTGCTAAAAAGTGTCATATATGTATTCTATTCTTTGGAGGCCAAAATGAAAGAAAAAGTTATTTATCAACAATATTTATTCGTTAATTACCAATTACGTGTGGCAGTCGATGTGACTTGTATGATATGCTCAAATTGTTTTTTGTTGTTTGCTTCTACT
>MKEJ01090874.1:0-13764 GCA_001753735.1 Embelia ribes
AGAAGTTAGACCCAAAGATATTTATAAACTTGGAAAATTACAAAATTTCAGTAAAACTATTATAAAAACTCTTGAATCTAGTATAGATCTCCAGAATAATGATGAAACACATAATTTATTTAATGTTGTAGATCTATTGCCTTTTTATAAGGATTATAAATATCTGTATATCGGATTAGTTCAGATAGCCCTAAAACCCTTAACACTTTTATATATTTATATGTACATATATATAATATTATATATCTATTATATATACAAATATATAATATACTTATATATATAATATAAAACATATATATATATAATTTATATTATATAATGCATATATATAATATAATATATTTATTAATATGTAATATTTATAGATATAATATTAAATAATCTTCTATAAACGGAGTTTGATAAAACCTAGATTAAAAGAGATAGAATTTTGATTAAATTTAATTATTTTATTATTTAGCTACTGAAAAATAACTACACTGCTGTGGGATTTTACTATTCATCCGATCTCTATACTATAGTACCCTAAATATAGAGATCAAAATTTATTGATTATGCTGGGAATGCTCTTAGCCCAAAAAAATAAAAGCAAATAATGCACTTGTGTGACTCCCGATTCTTTCTCTCCGCCTAACCTAGTCTACATCTCTTTATTTATTATAAAAATAAAATTTCCTTCAAATCTCCAGTCTACAAAGGTTGAAATTCCATAAATTAATTAGTATGAAATTTGAATTTGATTTTGTAATTTGATGGGATTTTATTTTTGACTTTGTGATTAGGAGGGTTTGGAATTTGCGTTTGATAAATTTTGGCTTCGGATTAGAGGTTTGACATGAATTTGGAATATAGTTTGTGTAATATCCGAAACCTAACCGGGCAAATTGAAATAGTGAGATACCTTACGGGGTCAAAGTACAATTCATCGAAAACTAAAAGATCCTATTGTTGGCTGCCAAGAGATTTTGTCGCAAGCTGCAACTATCAGATATTTTCCTTACCCGAATCTCAACCGTTGAAATATCACTCCCCCAAATTCCCACCGTTCATCTGCTGATATATATATATATGCAACTTTCCTTTTTAAGTCTTGAAATTCACAAGCAGAGCTCACCTCAGTTTCTCTCTCTCTCTCTCTCTTTCTTTTCAACTTGGCCATTTTTCACAAATTTTCACAGGTTTGTTCTCATTATTCTCATTTCGAGTCTTTGGTGAATTTGTACTGTTTTGATCAATTCGAATCATTTATGTCGTTAATTGTTGTACAATTTAGGTTTTTCTTCCCTCATAACCTGATTTTTCAATGCTTCCAAAAATAATTTAAGTATTTTTTTTGGCGTACCGGTAATTTTATTCATGCTTACACCAAAAGGATCTTTGTTTACAGATTAATATTGTGAGTTATCGGCTGCTGTAATTCTTGATTGCTACTTGTATTTGTTTAGGTTTATACGTCTAACTTTGCATTTTTCGTGTTTATTTTTGTATAATTTAGGGGTTTCCATTATTGATATTTTGATAACTAGTTTATATTTATTTTAATTTTTGTGTCTAATTTCTCTGGAATTTGATTATTTTGGTTTCGTTTGTAGTGCTGATTGTTGTGTAGTTTAGGTTTTTTTATGTACTGACCCATTCTTTTTTGTTTACCTGGAAGTTATTTAGGTTTATAATATGACAACATTCGTCATTGTGAATTATTTGCAGTTCTGATTTCTTGATAATATGTTTGTTTTTCAAATTTTTGTGTTGGATTGCCCTTGATTCTGTTAAACTTCGCATGGTTTCTGATACCAATTGTTGTAGGGTTTATGTTTTTTTGTGATTATTCTATTGGTTTTTATCATGCATAAAAGAATTTAGGATATTTTCGCTTACCAAAATTGTTTTTAAGCTTATTGAAGAATTTAGGTTTTCCACATCCATACTTGTAGATTTCTTGTCAAGACTTGGAAGTCTTTTCACAGAACTCCGATTATTGTCGGATTTCTAAATTATAGTTGTTTTGTATATCTTGTTTGTGTGTTGATCGAGTGATCTTGGTTGTTTTTGATCTGTTTCTCTTCTCGTTTGATGTGGAACATAGGGATGTTTATTGTTCTCCAAAAAGGAATTTAAGTTTTCCAATTAAGGACTGTTTTGAATTTGTAACTGCTTTAGAATTTTTCTTTTTAAAATTTTTGTGTTGAGTATCTGTTGGTTTTCATCATTCTTGACCCATTTTTCTGGTTTATTTGTTATAGAATTTAGAGTGTTGTTTTTGCTTGCCTTAAACTTTTGACTGCTACTAAAGATGAATTTTTTTTTCAGATTTCGTTGCTGTGCATTGGTACCTCTAGTATTTTTATTTTATTTGTGTGTTCAAGTAGTGATTTCGATCCACTTCTCTAGAATCTTGGTATTTATGTTACTTACCCTTTTTAACGATTACACAGAAATTTCTTAAATCCGATTCTGATATTTCTTCTTGGTGAATTCATACATATATCCTCATTATTTGATTTCATTTTGTTCATCTGTGATTTTATCTATTTATTCATGCGGTACTCCTGTTGCTAAGTGGAAAATTGAGTCCCTCTTCACATGGTTAATTTTTACAGCTTACCCATAAAGAATTTAGGTTTTCTGAAGTCATAGTTGTGAATTATATACAACTCTGGTTTCTTGGCAAGTTCCGAAATGATTTTCTCTAAAGTCCAATTTCAATAATTATTTTGTATGGTTAAGTTTTGGATTGAAAAAAAAAGTACATAAGCTGAAAGCCCCTCGCTATTTCATTAGCAGTAACGTAGGTAGAAAGCTCCACTCGTAACTGTTTTCTATGTTTTTCTGTTTGGATGTTGAATTAGCACTTTGTTTGATCATTGCAGTCCTTGTCTTGGTCTTTTTGATAGGGTTTAGTTTAAGAAATTCGTAATTGGTTTCTTGATCAATCTTGATAGTGGTTTCCAATGGCTTTTTATATAATCATTTAATTGATAATTTTGTTGTTTCCAATTGTTATTCTTAAGTTCTCTGTGTTCATAGTTGATAAATCTTTGTTAATTTTTCACATAACTTTGGATTGCATCGATTTTATGGCACATTATTCCTGTTTTATTTGTTCCGCAATTTGGGCGTTGAGGAATAGCATTCGCATACGTGATTTTTTTGATCCATTTCTCTTGATTGTTGAGGATAGGATTTTTAAATTCACAGTGGCAACTTATGAAGGTGATTTGATTGACAGACACTGAAAAGGACTGAGCGAATTTGAGTTCCTGATAAACTTTTTAAAGTTTCCCCTCGAAATGCCAATTTCGGCTGTTTGTTTTTGTTGTATTCGTATATTTTGTACATGCTTTATGAGTTTTCCAATTTTTGTTTGGAACCAGAAGTAGATTCTAATCGATTTCTCTTGTTGCTTCTTGTAGAATTTAGGGTTTCCAAACTCTGAGTTGCGAATTTTTTGAGGCAATGTGATGGAAATAGAGAGAGTGAACAGAATGTATAACAATGGAATGCCCAACACAGTATTCGAGTGTGTTATCAATTACATTGATGATGTGCGTGACCGTGATGCGATATCGTTGGTTTGTAAGCAGTGGTATAATATTGATGCCCTCACTCGGAAGCATGTGACCATTGCACTGTGCTATGCGGCGACACCTCAACGGCTGCGGCAGAGGTTCAAGTTCCTTGAGTCGCTGAAGTTGAAGGGAAAACCCAGGGCGGCAATGTTCAACCTCATACCTGAGGACTGGGGAGGGCATGCCACACTGTGGGTGGATGAGCTGGCCACTTCGTTTAGCTGCCTGAAGGCGCTCCATTTCCGGCGGATGATTGTGACTGACTCAAATCTTGAACTTCTTGCCCATTCGCATGGCAAGGTTTTACATTCTCTTAAGCTTGACAAGTGCTCTGGCTTTTCCACAGATGGGCTCCTGCATATTACTCGTTTCTGTAGGTATGCCTTCTTATTTATTTTCCGGTTTTCTTCTTTAGACTCTGTTAAATATCCGTTCTCTTGTAAATTTGGAAATTTTGGAATTTGAAACCGTTAGAAACCAAATATTTATATGAAGTTTGTAGTATTTTGTTTTAAGAGGTAAACTCTATTTGTTTCACATGAGTTACTGAAGCTTTAGCATTCAAAAGTTGAAAATGGTTGTGCATTGACATGATCTGATCCCCTATTCTTCAGTAGATATATCATCATAGTACAAGTTAGCCTTGTAATGGATAACATTGCCACGACAATGAATCTCACGTCGCAATGACAGATGCAAAAGTTAATCAAAATTTTGTAAGGGTTTAAGAAAGAAAGCTTCTGGACTTGCCTTTAAGGATTAATCTTTGTTTCTCTGTAAACATCTTGTTATTTTGTTGGTATATAGTTTTATGGGATAAATAAAGAAAACAAAACAAATATGGAATGTCTTAGATTGAGGTCCTGCATAGTTTTAAAGTGCTGTTTATAAATCTCATTTGTGATGTGAATGTTTTGTGGATGCTATTCCGTAAATATAATCCTTAAAATGTCTTTGCTTTCAACTAATGGATAATAACACCGAGTTCTCTATTTTCTTGAAAATGTGTTTCATTTTATCCTTGGTAATAGTAAATAAGAAGGCAAAATGAATTCTCTCTGCTTGTAAAAAAAATGAAAATGAACTATTTATTAGAGAATGGAGTAAACGGACTACGCCTTTGTGATTTTTGTTATCTGCTAGTGAACACCATGCAAATAAAGTAATCACTAAATGAGATCGGCAATTTTGAAAAATTGAGCAAAAGCATTTTAAGGGAAACATATGTTTCAGATCTCATGTCTCAACTAGGTTAGGAAACTTATAACCATTTTCAAGGTTGTAGCGCTGTATAGTGTAGTTTCTATTTCAAAATCCTTTTGTCCTTGGTAGATATGCAGATAAATTATAAGAGAGATGCAGAAACCTACTCTGAATCAAGGGGTTTCTTGGTTATGGATATTATCTTGGTGAAATGATAATAATCTAAATGAGATATGCAACTCTGAGAAATTCTTGAGGGATTGACTCACTCTAAGAGCATTCACAGCAGTCTTTTTATGTTTCTTGAAATTCTCCACATTGGTGTTTTTATGTTTCTAAGTTTTGAGAAAACTTTTTAGAAATGTTACAGTAGATTTCTCAATGGGAAAATCTACTGTTCACAATTTTTCTATTAAAACATTATTTTTTTTTACAAAAACTATAAAACTTTAGTTAAGATTCGGGAAACATATTTTTCTATTTTATTATATGTTATAGAATTATTCTCATAAATTTTTACAAATTTTATAGATAGATTATTGTGGACAATTTCTAAAATGTAGATTTCTAATATGAGAAATGAATTTTCAGAAAGTAAGATGGAAAAATTAAATGAAAAATGTCAGTGGGAAAGCTCGTTTTCTAATGGAAAAATCAGGGTTCACATTCTCTTTATTAAAAAAAGTATTTTTGTAAAATTAGAAAAACACATTAACATATTGTAGAAATATTTTTTTCATATATATATATATTAATAAGCTAATCATATAGAAAATTTGTACAGCAATCCTAATGTGATTATAGCATTCACAGCGGTCTTTCTCATTTAATTTATACATCTCACTTTTGAAAATTTATTTCTCCGATTAGAAATTCATATTTTAAAATTTTTTCACACTAGTCTTTGTATAAAATTGATTAAAAGCTATTAAATAATTAAATATATTATAGTGAAATAAAAAATATATTCCTTAAATTTAACTAAGTTTTTAAATATTTGGTGAAAATTTTTATTTTTAAAATAAATAAATTGTGATTAGTAGATTTCTCCATCGATAAATCTATTGTAAAAATTTTGAAATTTTTTTTAGAAACACGGAAAAATAGAAAAACTTGTTCGGGACTTTTGTCACCCAAAATTTCTCATTTTATAAATCAAAAGAGAGAATTGTTATGTTTAGAAAGACTAATGTGAATGCTCTTAATTTTTATTATATTAGTGAAATGGTTTTTTATGAAGTCAAACGAAAGACTGTTGTGAATGTTGAGAGTTGTCACCAACTCTCAACTTTTCTAGAAAGTTCCAGAATTCTCTATAAGGTTCCGAAAGAATCTAGTATGCTCCAGGATATTCCGAAAGATTATGGATTTTTAGGATTAACTAGTAAATTCTAGAGTTGTTTAGAATATTCTTGTATAGACTAGAATATTGTGGAATATTCTCGAATAAAATAGAATTTATAGAAGTATATCGAATAATCTAGAATGTAGTAGAGATTATGAGAGTTACGCAGTCTAGAAGGTTCCTAGGGAGTATAAATAGAACTCTAGGTTCATTTGATGTGTGTATTTTGAGAAAACACGTGAGTGAGAAGCTCCAAGTGTAGAGTTTAGAGTATAGTGTGAGTGAAATAGTTAGTGTTGTACAAGACCTTTGTACAAATTATCTAATTAATAAAATCGTATTTGGTTAATATACTCACTTTCACTCAACAATTTGGTATGAAAGCCTGCGCGGTGAAGGACCGGTTCACATTTTTTAGGAGGAATTGTTATAGCCACGTCAGTCTGGGAATGAGAGTTAGATCCACACAGTTGAAAGTCGTGGTATGACGTACCATTTGTAAGGGAGATCATTGCACCTGCACAATCCGGGACTATGAATATGTTTATCTGGAGTAGAGTTTACTTGGTAGAGAAAAAGTTCATACCAAGTCACGGTTATGACAAACCTCCAAAGTATTGGCGCGAGGAAAAGGCTCAACAACCAACATTATAGCATGTAGGAGAGTTGAATCAATTTCTACTTGCAAGGACAAGATTTGTGGTCGTTCGTTGGCAGCAGTGACACTGCCGAAATGTTACAAAAATAGAAAATCAAGACATGTAAAGCTCTGCTCATGATCATGAATGCAGTTGAGGATGACATTTTAGTGCACTTAAAAACGTCATTGTGCCAAAGGAAGCCTGGGACAATCTAGCCTCTCAATTTTCCAAAAAAAATGTCGCTAGGCTTCAACTACTGGAGAGCAAGCTAATGACCATGTCACAAAAGAAGATGATGGTCGAACAATATTTTACTAAGGTAAAGCACTCTGTCATGAAGTTTCTGAAGCCGATCCTTCATAAAAAAATAGAATGAAAATAATCATTATACATCGATTAAGGATCAAATTTTGAGGGATTATTATTGTTGTCCAAGGTTGGCCAACTCCACATCCACTAAAACAACTAGAAAATATGTTGGCCAACCAAGACATGTTGTATAATCAAATGGGTAAAGTTTCAACCAAAGTAGAAAAGAAAGATCTTCATATCGGTAGGGGGAGAAATCATTTTGGAAGAAAAAAATTAAGATAAAAAAAAAAGAATATTTAAGAAAATAGCAAAAGAGACCAACTTGATGTAAGGATGCAAATGAAAGGTCCACGCGAGGATCTAGAAGATGATGAGTCACGCTTTAGATTTGAAGACTGGTGCAAAGGAGAATGTTATAATTGTGGCAAGAGAGGCCATTGTATAAGAGAATGTCCACTAATGAAAAAGGGAGTACATAGAAATGTGGTGATGTCGAGTTGTCAGCATGAGGTGTACGATAACGAATAAGAATGAGATTTTGATGTAGGCTTTGCTACTGTTGAGTTTGACAGTGAAGAATTCCCTGATGATGCCAATGAAGAAGAATGGGCATTTCAAGCATCGTTCGGTATAAAAGTATGTAAATATGAAATGTTCCATGAAGGGCAGATAAAATTAGATAAATGATGGATCATGGATGGATCTAATGAGATTGTAGCTGAAGTTTTCTATTATCGCTTGCATAGAAAAAGAGAAGAAAAGAGAGGAAATGAATCTGCTCCAACTCTGATAGGTCTTAGTGTAGTGGATTGTGATGGAGAATCAGTTGTTGACATAAGTTACTCACATCATTCGGCCAATGATATAGGCCCTATTAATTATTTTAAGATTTATGAATTTAAAACAACAGTGTATTAACAATGTAACGAGCAATAAGGGGATGTTTGGTAAGGCTGGCCTTAAAAATTACTTTTAAGGAATTTTGACTTTTGAATAGCAGTTCGGTATTTTGGGCATAACTCCTAAATTATAAATCCAATTATTGCTTACAATATACCATTGGAAAGGTATTTCAATTATCTACGACTTTTGTGATTTGACAAAAAGCCAATTTAAGGTAGAATAAGGTGAAAAATCTGATTTTATGCACCAAATGATATTTATAGGAGTTGGATGGATCGAATATCAAACGAAAAGTTATGTTCGATGGATCGAACTATTAAAGGTTTAAATGTTATATTTTCACTCGTAAGAAGAAATAAACATAACTGATATAATATAAGTCCGAAACAATAGGCAAAAAAGAGATGGGGGAATGAGTCTTGAGTGAAGAAACCTCGATTTTTGGTAGTAAATCATCATAATTGACGATCCAAACTCATATTTGAGTTCCTCTCTTTATTGTTATCGCGTTGAAGTAGGTCTCTCTTGAGTTTTTCTTCGTGTCCTTTGGATTCTAAACAAACCCTAGTTGTATATATTGATGTGATAAGGCTTAATTAGTCAATTGAGAGTAAAATATATATGTTTTCTGTGTAGTTGATTCGCTTGCATCGGTGTTCATAGAGGAGAACTCTAGGGTTTGTTTTGGTATCTTTCAAGGAATCTTCTAAGCACAATTACAGGTGCGGTTAAGTTTTACCGTCTTTGTGGTTAGAACCACAAGTTACTATGTGATTATGTACATGTTTTTGCTATTCCTTATTTATGTGTCCTGATGTGTGATAGACGTGGGTGTAAGATGTGAAGTGATATCGAAAAAATTATATCTAAGGTGTAAATTTGTTAATGAGAATGTAGTTGTTGAAAAACAGTAATCAAGTGAAAAAAGAGTGTGGCTGTATTTAGAGGGTGCCAAGGATTGGCCCTCTAAATTAATATAATACCAATAGGGTGACGAGGATTAACCTTATAATTGTTAGTGTATTAGAGGGGATCGAGGATTGTCCCTCTAATGTTCTAATGTTTATGGATTCTAAACGACACCTAGGATTGGGTAAACTATCCACTAAATTTTTACACATAAAGTTACCGGGAGAGATACAACCTGTGGAGTAAGTATTGAAATGTTAAACCTAAGAACTGAAAAACTAAGTTAGTAAAAGTTATTGAGAAATAATGTTATGAGTATGTCCATCACATGGTTATTTGCATGAGTAGTTATAAATGTGTTTCATGTTGTTGGGGATTCTCTGGTTAATATTTGCAAGCATAATTTCTTGAGGTTCTAGATTTTGCAATTTCAATAAACCTAACCGCTTGTTTAGGTTGTTTTGTTTCTTTGTATTGTTTTTTTCTTTTGTAAAACCCCAAGCCGGAACAGGTATTGATGGACCTCGTAACCAGGATTAGAATTTGTGATAGAGCTCACTCGAGTTGATGGGCAGTAGTTACTTATGTATATTTATGAGAATGTTAATTTTAGAATTGTAGGTCGTCGAGGTAAGAGTTATTTTGAGTTTATCTGAAATCAGTAACAACCATTTTATTTTTGTGTTACAAATAAATGGGCAAAACTATTTTTAAGTCTGATATGATGTTTATGAGATGATGAGAACTATGATTAATTGAGATTTGTTTTCTTCTCTTTACATGTGTTGTGTGAGTCACGTACTCAGGATGTGTTCGAAATTATGAGGCGTGACATATGAGAAGGAGAAGTTACATGAAGTGCCTAAGTTAATGGAGAGTAGAGTCATTATGACAATGAACAACTTTGAACTACCACTGACGAATGCATACAATACTGCAGTAGCATTACAATACAATCAAGGAATAGTAGGAGGAGAAAAATCACTCTAAGACTTGGGTAAGAATAAAGTTCTATCTCAAATGAAAAAAATCAAAGAGAAGAAAGAAGAGTAACTGTGGCCACTTTATGTGCCCAAAGGAGAAGTTGTCTCAAACATTAATAAAAAAGTGATGGAAATAATCAAACCACTAATAGAACCAAGTTAGAAAGTACAAGGTGGTTTTTCAAAGGAGCTAAAATTATGCAAAATAATACCGAAGATCCTTAAATGCTTTAGAGAATTGAATGAAGAACTGAGGTTGATCGAGACAAGTAAAAGAAAAGGATGTTGCATGCAACATTCATCTAGGATCTTTTGAATTGGAAAAGTTTCTTACATCATTTGGTGTGGTTATGTGATCGAGAGAGTTGGTGTTGAGGGGGAGTGTTGAGAGTCACCACCAACTTTCCTCCTTTCTACAAAGTTCTAGAATTCTCTAGAAGGTTCAGAAAGAATTCAGTGTGCTCCAGAAATTCCAAAAAATTATGAACTTCTAGGATTCATTAGTGCATTCTAGAATTGTCTAAAATATTCTTGTAGGGACTAGAATATTGTAGAACATTCTCAAATAAGTAGAATGTATGGAAGTAAATGGAGTGATCTTGAATTTAGTAGGGGTTAGAAGAGTTATATAGTCTATAAGATTCCTATAAATAGAATAAATAGAGCACCCGATTCATTTGATGTGTTTTTTTTTGAGAAAACACTTGAGTGGGAAGCCCCGAGTGTACAACATACAGTAGCATAATATGAGGTGTAGTGTGAGTGAAATAGTGAGTGTTGTACAAGATCATTGTACAAATTATCTAATTAATAAAATCGTGTTTGGTTAATATACTCACTTTCACTCAACATTGAATGCTTTAAGCATTTTTCTCGTTTAATTTATAGATGATGCTTTTTGGAAAGGGATAATGTTAAGAAAACATTTGGAAAAAACTACAAACACGATGGTATTTCAAAATAATTTCGTAAAAATGGTTTTATAGTTTGGTGGAAAATTAATTTATAATTCTAATAAAAAATTGCGAGCAATAGATTTGTCACAAATAAATTTGATACAATAATTCTCGTGAGATTTGGTCTCAGTTTCTCAATTCAGAAATTAAAATTAAAAAATTAGAAACAATGGTGGGGATGCTCTTGATATTGTTTTATATCTTCTAAACTAACGTTACAATAAAGACAGCATGAAACAAAAACATGGCATATAAGGACAAAATTCAAATGATTCTTAGAACTTGAAGTTACCATATCTAACTGCTTTATAAACAAATTCAGCACTATAAAATGTTTCATATTTGCCCTTCATCTTATTTTTTTTAATATAAGTTATCATACCTAAAATGGCGAATTAATTATTTTTAACTTAAATATCTTTTGTACGATTCAAATGATTCTCAGAATTTGAAGTTACCATATCTAACTGCTCTATAAAAAAATTCAACGCTATAAAATGTTTCATATTTGTCCTTCATCTTATTTTTTTTAATATAAGTTATCGTACCTAAAATGGTAAATTAATTATTTTTAACTTAAATATCTTTTGTTAAGAGATAATATAGTATAGTGATTCAAATGATTCTCAGAACTTGGAGTTGCCATATCTAACTGCTCTATAAAAAAAATTCAACTCTACGAAATGTTTCATATTTGCCCTTCATTTCATTTGTTTTAATATAAGTTATCATGCCTAAAATGGTAAATTAATTATTTTTAATTTAAATATCTTTTGTTAAGAGATAATATAGTATTTTTAAATATTTAGATTGATAATTATCACAAAAATAAACATTAAGTAATTTAAAATAAAAATATCAAAATTTAAGGAATTATAATTTTTAATTATTCCCATATCTATCAAACTTAACAAAATATTTAAATATCATATTAATTCTCAAAAGTACAAATTAGTATTGCGAATTTACGGAGTTATCTCGAAATTTCTATATAACGCATATTTAAAATCCCAATAAATGATAACTACAACCCCATTATATTTTAATTAAAGATTATTTGAAATATTTTTTTTATTTTTACTTTTATGTTAATATGTAATATTTTGTTAGATAATAAATTTGTCTATCATGTGGATGTGTAGCATAAAATGACTGATAAAGATAAGTAACTGTGAACTACATCGGTCATGTAATGAAAATAACAATTGTGCCCATAAATGAGTGGTTTTTAACAACTTAATTGAAAAGTTTTGGAACCAATAGTTTCGAGTCGTTCTCTTTCTGGCTGCAGTTTAGACACGCAAGACTTGTGTTGTGACGCTCTCAAAATTGAAGTATCCTATCGATCCCCAATTTTTTGACTCGTAGACCTCAACACATGAGGTGTTAAGAGACCTATACAATCGAAGGAACGCTAATGTAGTGATAACCTTTGCTTCGTTTGCGACCTGTGCATGTTTGAAAACGAGAGGCTCTGATTTTTACACTACAAAGTAAAGTCATATTAGCCTATAATCAATCTTACAGTGCTAGAAATTTCAATACTTAAACAGACAAATTGAGTTAAGAGGTCTTATTTTTCAATTAACTGCATCAATAAATTCAGTGATTTCTTAGACGTGTACTCTATAGACTTCTTTGCCATCTTTCTCCGATTCGCTATCTAATTAAAGACAATCGAGATATTAATACAAGATACAGAACATGATTGTCTACACACATGAACCAACATTGTTTGGCAATTAACTCGTACACTCGTACACAAAACCACTAGTTTCGGAAATTTACTCTTACTTTTATTATGGAATTGAATCAACCAAGAATTACTTACTGCATTGCATTAGGGACAATTGTCGTCAAAACTTCTCCACTGAAATGAAGAAATACGGACAATCGAACTTGCAAAAATATTCAGAAAAAACCACAAGCATGTCCATCAATCTTTTACCTTGCGCTCTCCTTCTTCTTCTTCATTGTAGAACTCATCAAGAGAAGTACTGAATCCAGAAAGTTCCGTTCTCGGTGTTCTCAAAACTTGATCGCTACCATATTCATCGTCTCCTCCTCCTTCTGGCATCGACTGAGTTGGGGACGAAAAGTCCAAGCACAGTCCTTTTATGACGTTCTCGTAAGAAGCGGAGAGATCTTGAGAAGTGATTTGGTGGTACTCCACCAGCTGGTGTAGGCATTGGTTTTCCCTCGTTAAATTTGCGTTCTCGTTTGCCAATCGCGACTTTTCAGCAAGAAGTGCTTCTAGTTGGAGCCTCACCTGCCAAAGAAGGAAATTTTAAAATCCTAAAATATTACCATGTCTCTCTGTAAAGAGTTTATAGTTCCAATAATGTAACAAATATATATTGCTTGTCCTCAAAATTACAGCAAAGTAAATTGAAATCAATAACTTTAAATTAAAATTGATAACTTTCCTGCTCCACAATAGCGCTTCTCTCTCAGAAGGCGCCTATCGTAAATGGTAATATATACAACTGAGAGAAAACAGTTACTCTTATAATGCCTAGTGGTTACATTATGCAAAACCACATTTAAATTATTATATATTTTAGTAAATCATGTTTTTCAAACGTGAATAACGAAGTTGACACTAAGAAGCGTGATTGAAGTTTAAGCAGACGTTTTTGTAGTGGTATATTCATACCAAAAACAGATAATTTAGGATTTTAAACATCAGAATAAGTGTTACCAAATCATCTTCTTCGGGCATAATTCCTTCAGAATATCCCTCTCGAAGCCTCCTATTTTCCTCCTCAAGAATAGTGCACCTTTCTTTCATAAAACACAAATCCGACTTGATTGATTTCAGTTCTCTGGCAAGTGAGGCCGCTTTCGTGGCCATGGACATAGCAAGCTGCAAATAATAAAAAGAAAATAGTTCCCATTTAACATCAAATTCATGAATAAAAAAATTTTGCACCTCAATGC
>MKEJ01090878.1:0-25041 GCA_001753735.1 Embelia ribes
ATCATTAATTAGCATTAGAGTTAAAAGTGAACTTAAAGTGTAGATAAATTAAATAGGTGGAATTGCTTGAAGATGGAGAGAAAATATCAAAATGACCTCCTGTTTCCATTTAAACACCGTGTAGAAAAGGAATAGCATTTAAAGCGAATAGTCTGAGCCAGTACAGAGTTTTATCAGCTCAAGAATATCTATTAGTGGTGCCATTTCCATGTTAGCATACTTTTCCTGTACTACTATGTTAAATTTTCTCCACTTTTCATATCCATCCATAGTAGGATCTCAAATAAGGCTTTGCGACTGATTATGTTTTGTTAGTTGTGTTGTTTCAGATTCTTGAGCAGAAAGAGGCACCTTTATTGAAAATTTTGAAGGGAGCAAATTCTATTCTTCCTCAAGTAGTTATTGCTAGCACAGCTTTGGCTCTTATGTATCCAGCTTCTCTGACATGGTTTACAAGCAGGTTCTTTGAAATCCCTTAATTATTTTCGCCTATCAATTGTCATTTCGATTGAGAATTGCACTTGAGGAAACATATGAAAAATAATTTCTCATGGGGACAGGTTGGGATGTAACAATATGGTTCTAGTTATGTAGTTTCCTAAAGAATAGAAACTCTATATGGGGATCATAGTTCCTTGCATAATGTGGGAGAAATTGTGTTGGATAGAGGTGCAATGGCCCGGTTGCATTATGATTGTGGGATTTTAGTACACTTTTTAATGACTAGACACATCTTTTTTTTTTTTTTTTTGCTGTCATACCTCCATACTTCCGAAATGGATTTAGTACGACATCATATTTGGGAAACAGTCATGTTCACTATGTATATTTTTCAGGACAGCTGAATACTAACAACTATTGTATTTATGGTCTAAATACACCAAATACTAGTACTCTACGTGCTTCTACAATAAATTGTGTTCGGATAGCCTATTTCTAATTATTTTATGCCAATTGAAAAGGAAAACATGTTTTTTATACATTATATTCTATCACTTTCAGATACTATGCCCCGGCACTTGGGTTTTTGATGTTTGCTGTTGGTGTTAATTCGAGTGAAAAAGACTTTATCGAAGCATTCAACCGACCAGCAGCTATTTTTGCTGGTTATATTGGCCAGTTCTTGGTGAAGCCTCTTCTCGGATATGTTTTCGGCACGATTGCTATGTCACTATTTGGTCTTCCAACTTCTTTAGGTGGGACTCTCTTGGTCTTATCTCAACAAGATGGAAGAAAATAATTAAGAAGTTGCATCATTATAATTTATTTTCCTTTTTTGTCAATAATGCATATGTATTTATCTGTCAAAAGATTTCGTGTTCCAGGTGTTGGGATCATGTTGACCTCATGTGTTAGTGGAGCGCAACTCTCAAACTATGCTACTTTTCTAACTGATCCACCAATGGCGCCTCTAAGCATTGTGATGACTTCTTTGTCCACCGCTACTGCAGTTTTTGTCATCCCATTACTCTCACTCTTGCTCATCGGGAAAAAGCTACCTGTTGATGTTAAAGGAATGGTCTCAAGTATTCTGCAGATTGTGGTCGCACCTATTGCTGCTGGTTTGCTATTGAATAGGTAATAATGCGATTATGTAACTGTCGAGAGATATAATGCATTACAACGTAAGGACGGACAAATTAAAATTTACTTCATTTGACTGTAGAGCTTAATCCATGTGAAATAGATAATTTCCATATTCAGATCAACTTAAAGAGATTTTTGATAGTCATACAAATCATACAATATCATTTATAGAAATGGATTTTTAGTCTCACAATGTAGGGAACTTATCTGTTTTTCATCAATGATATTTTGTTTAGTCTGGGTTTGAATAAGTGTCGAACTTATTGGAGCCTCATGACAAAGTGCTGTTAGCACCAGTAATTTTGTTTAGTCTATATAAATATACAATTGGAAGATAGATCATTGATGCACATAAAGCTAGTGTTATACATTTTAGCTATGTATTGTTGGACAGTTCTTGTACTCTTTGTTAAGTGCCAAGTTCCAACACAACAAAGATTATGATAGCTTCCCTTCGGACACTCATCCTTATTTAGTGATCTACTTGTATCTAAATGTGCCTACAGGTTCTTCCCCCGGATTTGTAATGCTATTCGGCCGTTTTTACCTTCACTATCAGTATTTGTGACTGCACTTTGTGTCGGTGCACCACTTGCTATCAACATTGAGTCCGTTTTGTCCCCTTTTGGAGTATCTGTTCTGTTCCTCGTAGTTGCGTTTCATTTGTCAGCATTTGTTGCTGGTTATTACCTAACCGGTTTGGCCTTCCGCAAAGCACCTGACGTAAAAGCTCTTCAAAGAACACTATCTTATGAGACAGGTTTTCTAGCCCATCAACAATACTTCAATTTATTTTTCCTAATTTCAATAAAATGATCACATATATAATATATACACAAGATCACTTAATGTTGTATGTATATATAAGCAATTGAACACTGTTTCTCATGCAGGGATGCAGAGCAGTCTGCTGGCCCTTGCACTTGCAAATAGATTTTTTCAGGATCCATTAGTCAGCGTCCCTCCCGCAATATCTGTAAGTCCAATGATTTTGATGCTAGTTCCATTTCCATCCCTCTGAAAAAAGCTATTTTGGTAAATCAGAGGAAAGTAATGAAGTTGGCATCTTCGGAGTAGCATTTGGCATCGATAAATTATTTTGGATAGCACCTGTTCGCTTCATTTATGCATGCTCATAAAATTGGGTACTTGTTTGGTAGCATCTTTTAATCTATTTTTTTTTCTTTATTCCTGGCTCAAAAGCTGACAAACATTTGGTTACTGAGCTTTTGAGCCAAGTTTTTTGCTGTTGTGGTCTTAAAAAGCTAGTTTTGAAACTGGATTCGTCTTAGCTTTTTTCCTGGTATGAGAAAGCTAGTTTGTTTTTTTTTTTCCCGCTTAAAAGCTATAAAAACAAATCCTTAACTATGAGAAAGCTAGTTTGGTTTTTTGCTTAAAAACTATAGCAAACGTATCCTAAGAAACTAAGATCTAGTTACGTGCAGCATTGCTTTCAAATTATTATAAAAGATAAAAGTATGTTGCAATTTAGAATGTTTTACACCATAGTGATCTGCTAACCATTTCGACTCTGCATCTGTGTTTGGTTTTCGCAGGTTGTGATAATGTCATTGATGGGGTTCTCTCTTGTAATGCTGTGGGCCAAGAGAAAGAACTAACGTCGTATAGTGAATATTACATTAACCTTCCTTCAAAATAAGCGTGCGAAATAACAACGATAGATATTTGTAATGGATAGCCAATGATTTGTTTGTTTATTACATATTTACAGAAATAAGAATTATAGCTTTTGGTTTCCTTCCCATTCTGTAAACGTTAAAAAGCTAAGCTACGCTTTCTATGAACCTTCCCTGAAAAAAGTCATCGCAATGTCACCGTCGTAGTTGTCTCCTTGTCGTGTTACTTTGTTTTAGTCTTGAAAATGTCGTGCCACTTTGCTTCACTAGAATCAAACGGCAAAGAAGGCTACGCGTCACTGCTTTATGTACACACTTGTCGCGATTGTCGTACAAAGACTAGAAGGCCCAATGTAATGTATAAGAAAGAACATGCCTTTTCGTGCTTGTAGAAAGTGCAATTAATACAACTTATCAATATATTAAGAAAATAACTAGTTTGGAATTGACAATGTAACACATGTAATCGAAACTATATAATCGCAAAGGAGAGGATATTTTCGTAAAAAGAGGAAGAGAGGAGAAAAAAGCACATAATAATTCTCTTACTCCTTCGTCTTCCTCCGAGCTTCACATTGATCTTCGGGAATAGAATCCTCAAGCTGCAAGGGGCCGAACTTATCCCAATTATAGCTAGTAGGTGAACATCAATTTTCCTCGTACGCAACAATATCAAGGTGTTCATGCCCTCTCCGGATTGATATATTAGTAAGAGTACCATCGGTAGCATCATAACCCTTCATCTCATGACGACAAGCAATGCTTTTCCGCACTTTGTCACAAATAAAGGTACCCTTTTGTAGCCCTTGAATGGTATTACGAACATAGTAGCCCACGAATTTCCGTTGCCATATTCTTTCATTGCCAAAAATTCTACATTACCGTCTTGATCTACCGGCTCACGCCAGCGAGCCATACATAGGCACCCATCGTGAACGCCTAAACCAAGCATGACATTTTCATCCCCATTCTTATGACGTGGCATTGGCACATCAATAAAATCATCCGTGCTCGGGTCGAAATAAACAATATTGTGAGACTTAGCAAGGAACTTATCATGAAGATCAACATGGTCGCAACACCAATGTATATGCCCTCTGAAGTACGGACCGGGATTTACACGAGAAATCCGACATATGTCTTCTTTATGCCAAGACCAATCAACGCGAGAGGACAACAACAAGACCTTGTACTTGTTAACCGTGGAATCGTAACATAATCCAACAACCAAACCATAGTTAACGCAACGGGCATTGATTAGCCGATCAAAGCTAAGCACTTTTCCGAAGAATCCAGTAAGAGGATTCCAAACAAATAAATCATCATCAATTTCGATAAGTAACAAACCGTTGCAAGAACAACGTGCTATCACTTTGCGATGAAACGAGAAAAGTTCATGCCCAGATTGAGAAATCACGAGAGCCTTGGTTCGGCTTGCCACGAAAGTTGAGTTGGAAATCAAATATTCCCATCGTTTCGAAACACGCTTAAAACGAGCAGGGCAGATTTAAGCGGTAATCACGAGATTACCTCAATGAGAAGCTCTTCGGGGTTGAATGAGAAATTTGATCACTTTCGGGCCATATCTATGGCTAACAATTACCACCAGACGAAGTTTTATACTTTATAGGGATATCCTATTTTTCTCAATATGTGTATATATGCATGCATCTAAGGTCCAAATTTTATTTTTTTTTAATTTAAAATTTAAAAGTGTTACGATATTATCTCACAATTATAGGGAAATAACCTTGTTATGGTTAACATCTTCATTATAGGAAGAGGCTATTAATTTGTCATCATTATTCCGTAATTATTGGGATTTAATTTTTATCTTTTGCACCAATGCTCTATTATATAAAGAGCTTTCTTATTACGAATAAAATCAAGCTGCTTACCTAAAAATATCTTAATAAAGTATTAAAGCAAAATTGGATTGATTTAATTTTATTAATTATTAATTTGACTTTTTCTACCCATCTAACCCTCCCACGAGCAAGGGAATAAAATAAAACTACTTTCCTAATTATATCCTTAAAAAAAAGGGTGGAAATTTTGATCTCTTCCAATACTTGAGGAGCAAGAATTATGGATTGTGACAATTTGAATTCTACTAGTCCATCCGTTCAAAAAATAAAATAAAAAAATGGTCATGTATTAAAAAGTGAAATTTTAGCAAAACATTAAATTAGTTATAAGTTTATAAGTTTATCCCTAATAAATGTGATTTTAGCATACTTCAATTATCAAAAATATTTGATATGAAGGGTCAATTTATTAAGTTTAAATTTTAGTTGAGTTTATTTTTAGAAAGTAGATATTATTTTAGGACGTACCAAAATATAAATGTGAACAATTATTTTGGTACGAAGGAATATTTATTATTCATTACTCTCTCCGTTATTTTTGAGTGACCTTTTAGATTTGGGCACACTAATTAAAACAATAATTAGTAAATACTGGTAGACTAATTTGCTCCTACTTAATTTATTGGGAATGTAAAAAAAGTGAATTGTTAATCTAAAAATATTACAATACACTTTTTTAGAGCAATTCTAATCATAATAATTACATGACTGGCAAAATTAAATCATAATATAATTATGTTTAGAGCAATTTTATTATTGAAATAATTTTAATAAACTTATTATTTTCAAGAAGTTTAGCTTGATGAAATTTAATGATAAGTTTATTATTTAAAAAATTTTAATTAATGAGACATATGTCAATTAATTATGTTGATGCTTGTCAAAAATAAAGTGAAAATAGTTGAAATAGTAACTTGTATATAATTCTCCAACATAAATAAATTTTTATCTTTTTAATTATAATATTTTTTCTTTTGTTTCTATGCATAGTGTTGGTGTTGGTGTATATTTTATACGTTTCCAGTGAAATTAAGTTTCTAGAAATTTTATTGTGGCAATATTTACAAATAAAGTAATTTTTTTAATAAGCTTTATTTTGCAAGGATGTTTAATTTTAGTAAAATTATATTATGATAAAATTTTATTTAAAAATCCTAAATATGCAATATGTATATAAAAAAAATTATGCAAATATATGTCACGATTTGAGCGAAAGTAAAAGAATGCGCAACTTTTTTATCAACATATATATATATATATATATATTAGAGAGAATAATAGAATATTTTATCCTATTTTTTTATTAAAAAAACATACCTTTTCTTGAGCCCTAAAATTACATTCACCCACTTATAGATCACAAAAAAAATAAATAGGCAATTTTTAAAATTGCGTTTTATTAATTCATTAATTACCTTACTCCAATTAAAAATTGTCATATATTAAAATTAAAATTTTATTTTGAGAGCTAAAATATTTTTTAAATAAAGATGTGTGGCCTAATGTAACTCATATAAAATATTTTTACATACATTCGTATAATTATTCTCTGCAATTTTTTTCTTCAAACTTTTAAAGCTAAAACTGGCATCAGTTTATTCACAAATTCTTATTCACTAGAAGGCCCAATGTAATGTATGAACAAACCATTGTTAGTTCTCCGACCCTTCCCCGAAAAACGTTATCGCTATGTCACATTCGTAGTTCTGTCTTCTCGTCGTTTTAACTAGGAGGCCTAATGTAATGTATAAGAAAGAACACGCCTTTTCGCGCTTGTATAAGAAAAAAACTTGCGTAGAATTACCAATGCGACACGTATAATCGAAACTATATGCCATAGTGATGCTTCAAGGGAGATAGCCTTGCGCAAAGGAGAGAATATTTTCGTAAAAAAGAGAGGAACAAAAGAAAAGAGCCAAAAAAAAAAAGCACATAATAATTCTATTGCTCCTTTTTCCTCTGAGCTTCAAACTAATCTTCCGAAATAGAATCTTCAAGCTGCTGCAACTTTTCAAAGTCGAAAAGTCATAACAAGTTCTTTATTGATCGATTTGAACCTCGCCCGAGTTTGAAGTTTTTCGTGTACTCTAATAGTAAGCATCAATAGGATCGAATTCATCCCAATTATAGCTGTAGGTGAAAACAAATTTTCCACGTACGCAACCGCAATAAACGGATTATGTCCTCATGGGATTGATATATCAGTAAGCGTACTATCGATAACATCATAACCCTTTATCTCGTGACAACCGTCGTAAATGTCTGTATTATAAAGCAATGCTTTTCCGCCCTTTGTCGCAAATAAAGGTACCGATTTGTAGCCCATATATGGTATTACAAAAATTTTAGCCCTCAAATTTCCGTTGCCATATTCTTTCATTGCCTAGAATTCTACGCTACTGTCTTGATCTTCCGGATCACACCAACGAGCCATACATAGGCACCCATCGTGAACACCTAAGCCAAGAATGAAATTACCCTCTCCATTCTTATGATGTGGCATTGGCACATCGATAAAATCATCTGTGCTCGGGTCGAAATAAACAATATAGTGAGACTTAAGGAACTTATTACCACGATGATCAACACATCCCTAATACCAATGTATATGCCCTTTGAAGTACGGACCGGGGTTTACCCTAGCAATCCGACAATATTGCATTTTCCAACTACTATCCCTGCAAGTGCTAACATATATGTCTTCCGTAGGCCAAGACCAATAATCAATATCGTGACTATGCGACAACAAGACATTGTATTTATTAACCGTGGAATCGTAACAGAGTCCAATAACAAAATCAAACTCAAATCAACGGGCACAGATAACAAACCGTCACAAGAACAATGTGCTACCACCTCGTGTCGACATATCAAGTTTTCTTGCATCGGGGTAGGCACGCTCTCCAGAGAAGGCTCATGATTAATTGAATGGAAAGAGAAACGATCAAACTCCGATTGAGAAAACAAGAGAGCCTTGGTTCTTCTTGTCGTTAACTCGAAATCACAGATTCCCATTGTTTGGAAACACACTTAAAACGAGCAGCGGATCAATTGGGTGACCTTGAGATTATATCGATAAAGAGATCTTCGGGGATGCAAGAGGAGCCTAATTGCTTTTTGGCCGTAGCTATGGCTAACAATTTTCACTAGCCGGAGTTGTATATATTTATATATGTTTCTATATATGTAGGGTTTGAATATGAAAAATTTGATCTCTTCCAAAACTTGAGAGCAAGTAGTGTAGATTTGTTGAGAGATAATGTTCCTGGATTTTTATTGTTAGATTTATAGTAAGAAAATATTTGTTTTCTTACTATTGCAGTTTTACATGTGCATATGATAGTTGGAAATATTTACAATAATCAAATCAATTTTATATTTATAGCATGGAGTAGGTAGTGTTTTTCTTAGGCTACGGTGTTTTCCTCTGTGCACGGATAATATGAATATTTTTTTTATTGAGTTGTCCAAAAAAACAAAAAATGCTTATTTCTATTTTTAAGATAGGTAATCATTGCTAAAACTAAAGGTATTACCATTATTATCCCTTCATGTTTATAAGAGTTATAAATAAGACAAAAGTTGTAGAGATATCTTAATAATTCATATTAAAATTCAAATTTGAAGAGTTTGCTTTTTGACTTTTATATAATATTATGTATTGATCAAATCTGGTCTATTATTTATACAAAGAAGTATAAAAAAGGAAATAGCTTAACGTAGTGCAAACAAGGTGGCCTTTTTAAAGGGTCCTTTTGAAGTTCCAAATCAAATATTGTTAAATCAAGGTTTGTTAGATTTTTGACGAAACAAACTAATTATTATATTTATAGGAATTTTAATAATGTACATGATTATTTTATAAACATGCTCGGTTGAGTTTGAGATATTTTCAAGTTTGAAGAGTAAGAATGAGCATTACGGAGCAATAGTTCAAAAAGCATTGAAATTTATCTAAATAGAGTCAAGAAAAACGAAGTTCCTTGAACCAAGTTGAAGCGCCCGGTATTAACAAGAGTGTCCGACCACCGGACACAAGCTGTCTGGCTACCGAACCGGGCCTTGCGCACCGGGCATAGGTGTCTGACCATCTTACAATTGCACTGATTAAGACGAATTTTGAAGCTCTAAAATAGGCATGAATTTCTTGCTTCGGTTAGAAACATGAAAGCCAAATATTTTCTTATGTAACGTTGATTCTAAACAACGGATTTATCGAAGTTTTGGTCTATCAATACCAAGTCCTCAAACAACAAAAAAACAACCACGAGATCGTGAAGGTTTTCGTATTCTTAGCTCTAGCTATTCTGTCAAAAATTCCCCTAGTTCCCAAATTTGTATAAATTTTCACATTCATTTATTGGGAAGCTTGCGAGTGAATAATTCTTATTGTATCCTGAGAGTGATTTATGAACTCTCGGTTTCCTGTTTAAGTTAGGATTTTGAGGGATTATACTCGTTTGCGGGTATAAGTTCAATCTAGGGCTTAAATATTCAATTTGTAACGGTAATAGTAGCACCCGCTGAGCTACTTGTTGAAGCATTTTCATGTTTAGTTCTTCATTTATGTTTATTTAGACGGTTGTAGGCCAATGACCGAGACCTCGTTTTTGTTGTTTTGAATAAAGTTATAAGGCTAAAAACATGATAATAAGGTCTAGTGAATTATGTTTCATTATATTGGAGCTTGTCTATCTCATTTATAAGATATGTTTTATTTCAGAATTGTCCATAAAAGTTGTGATAGTTATTTAATGACGTGTTGTAAAATTTCTGGGGTATTACAGAAGAGGTATCTATATTGAGGGAATTGGCATATCAATCATTTAGCAAGGCCATTTGAGGAGCAAAAATTCCGAGCTAATAATTTTTTTTGTATGGAAGGCTACCCAATATATCTTTTTATGTATACCACAAAATATTAAGAAAAATTTCTTAGAAACTTATAGAAAACTTGACAAATATATATTCATACAAAATAAAATAATAAATAAATAAAAATATAGTGAAAGATAATATTTTTAATACTATTATGCTATAACAAATACTTTTTTATGTATAGTCTTTTAAATTATGAGTATTATATTTATGAATCCCGATGCTCTGAATAAACTTAATTTTCGCATGTGTATATAGAAATATATATGGTAACGGTATCATGCATTACATTGTTGGTTTTATCGATCATCATCGCGTATTGGAAAACGATATATCGAACGTCTATCCTACTATTGGAGACAAATTTTAAAAACAAAGACACAAAAAAGTGGACAAAACAACGATAATTACGAGCTTGCACAACAGCTAGCTAGGCCACTCTTAATTATTAATAAGTATTATTATTACATAATGGAGAAAATATGGACTCCAATTATTTCCTTGGCCCCCTTTATTCATAATTATAATCCATATATATTAAGTACTTAGCACATTAATTAAAAAACCCTAGCCAATAACAGGGGTCTTAATCACAATTCCAGCATGATTAATCACAACCCAAACCCTAGCACAGCTGAAATTGCCAATGACAGGAGATCCTGGAGGCACGATTATGGCGTTAACCCGAGGATTTTCTTTCTCAATTATCCGTTCCGCAGTCTTTCCCTTTGTTCCGACAAGCTCGGGCCATCTGCTTTTCCCTACACAAAAAAGTTTCGAACCGAACCGAACCCAAATTATATATATAAAACGATGTCATTTCTTATATATATATATATAAAACGACGTCGTTTCATTATTCGGATAATTCGGATAATTACCCGAATTACCCGAACCCAAATTATTCGAATTTTTGAAGAAAAAACCCAAACACCCAAATTTCGGGTTCGGGAACCCGAATTTCGCTCTCCCTATTTATGATATCTTCTCATTTCTTTCAGGTTTTTTTTTTTTTTGGACCCCTATTTATAAGTAGGGAATACAGTTGGTAAATTTACGATTAAATCTCTGTACGTTACCTATTTGAGTTGGGAAACCTTTGATTATGGGCTACGATGTGCACCCGGTCCAACCCATTCACATTTTATAGAGCATGTAACATAATGTGGACTGGTAGTTTTTTGTTATGGTTTGTTCTAAAAATAAAAAATAAAAAAAATAAAAAGATATTCATGAGAAACTGCTATAAATTATTTATTTTCAAAAATTAAATAACGAAAATTTCCAATCAAAATTTGAAAAATGAATAAGAAAAACTAAATATGAAATAAGTTTTCAGTTTTTCAGAGCTTAAGAAATGAGATTTAGATCATTGTTATAAGGAAACGCTATATGGGCAGGAAAATCCATTTTTCTGGAAACTCATTTCTGGTACAGAGGCGAAATACTGAATTTTTTTTTTTAATTTTAAATTGGTTAAGTTTTGTTTTGTGATAATTTTTAATCTAAATCTTTAAAGATACAATATTATCTCTTAATAAAAAAAACATACAAGTTAGAATTAATTAATTTATAATTTTGGATATGAAAATTTTTGTTACAAAAAAATAAGATGAATGATAAATTTAGAAAAAAAAATTGTATGAAATACTTAATAATTTTTAGAAAATAGTTAGGCATATGAAACATATAGTTTTAGTCTCATTATTTTCACATGTTTTTATTTCTATATAGCTAAAAGTTACTGCCGTGCACGGCACGGCACGTTTAGGCCGCTTGGTCTTCAAATAAATATTTATTTAATTTTGTAGTTGTATTTTATTTAAAAACAAATTTCAAAAAAGCCCGTTCAATGAAGAAGAAATATATTAGTCTATTATTGTACAGAAGTATTTCCAAAATTGTAATTAATAATGCTGGTAAAAATATAGAAAAGTGTTATAATTATCATTAATTAACTAAATACACTAAGATAATGACGATTTGACCCTTTTTTTGGATCTGGATACTGGATAGTTAAAAAAAAAATAAATTGTGCGGTATATCAATTAGATCACTTGAAGAGATATATTAAATAAAAAGGAACAAAACAATTTGGTATCAGTGTAGGCCGATTTGAAAAAATAAGCAGCATCTACAAATTTGTATTAACTATCAATGTGACATTGTACAAATTTCGTAAGAGTAACTACGCTCATACCAGGTCATTATACAAATTTGGATTGTGTGGTTTAAAATTGGTCACGTAATCACATACTCTCTCCCCCTTAAAAACGGAATGATATTTATTTATAAACCACACAATATAATAAATTAGTATAAATTTCATTACCCTTTTGCTAAACAAAATTCTTCTCCAAAAATAAAAATAGGTCTCCTCGAGTGATAAAAAGCTAAGCACTTTTCTAAAGAATCTGGTAAGAGGATTCCAGACATAAATTATCATCAATTTGCATAAGTAACAAATCGTCAGCAAAAACAGTGTGCTACCTGTTGGCTGAAAAAATTAATACAAAACAAAATATAGATATCAAATTTAATATGGTTCGACAAATTGTGTCTACGTCCATATAAATGAGTTAAAATTTTATTTCAAGTCATTCAAAAATGGTACAAAAATTATCACCATGTTGTAATACTCGTAACTCTCTTTTCTCCAATGCTCTTTTCTCTTGTTTTGGTGTAATTTGAACTGCAACAAAGCTCATCTATTTATGCACAACTCTTTGCATGAAACATGCCAAGAATAACCGCGTGAAATCACACAATTTGGCGAGATGTGCCCATCATGATAGGTGTGAATTAAATCCATCACTACCACCTCGCGTCGACGTAGCAAGTTTTCTTGCATTGGGGTCGGCACGCTCTCCAGACAAGCCTCGTGGTTAATTGAATGAAAAGAGAAACTATCGTACCCCGATTGAGAAAACACGAGAGTGTTGGTTCTTCTTGTCGACAAATCGGATTTCAAAGATTCCCATTGTTTGGAAACACACTTAAAAGGAGTGGCAGATCGACAGGGTAATCTTGAGATTATGTCGATAAGGAGCAATTAGTGTAGATTTGTTAAGAGATAATATTCCTGGATTTTTATGATTAGAATTATAGTAAGAAATTATTTTCTTACTATTGCATTTTGTTGTACATATGCTCCACCAGGGGAAGGCGACTTGCGGTCCTTCTGACCCTGAAAAATTTAGCGAAATAATTGCATAAATGTCAATTTTTTTTATACTCCTATAGCTTAGCCTTCCGGAAAAACAAAAACACCCCGCTATATAGGACAATAAAGATTCAACCTCCTACTTAAAAATTCTGAGTATGCCAATAATACCGTATATGTAAGTTGGAAAGATTTACAATAATCTAATAAATTTTATATTTACATCACAATTCACTCCCATAAAATATCACATGTGCTTATTTTTGTATTACTAATAGATTGTGCCATGCATGCTAATAGGATAAGCTTAACCACAATTTGCGAGTTTAACATGTATTAAAAAGAGAAAAGCTTAATTTAATACAAACAAGGTGCCCCTTTTAGCGTCCTTTTAAGCTATATTGTAAGACTCGAACCATTCTTCAAACTCGAAAAGTAATCGGGTCACAGGTTACCGGTTCAATAAGTGGATCAATCAAAATTAAACTAAAGTCAACCTGTTGTGTTATATATACATTAATAAATAACTAAATATATATAGCATCCAATATATACTCACATTTACAATTTTTAAATTTATATATCAACAATTTATTAGAATAAATATAATTAGATAAAAGATAGACAACACGTACAACTAAGTTCAAATTTAAGTATAAAAAATAATAAAGTGATAAATATTTATAGGCCATCAAAAAGTATATTTTGAGTACGTATCTTGAATTTAGAGAGAAAACTGAGAGATATTTGATTGAATATTGAATAAAATATTATTATTATTATTTATTATTATTTTTTTTTTATGATGTGCGTCTGTAATATTGGGTTTGGGACATGAAGGCTTGGCTGGTTTTGTTTGTATACTAATATTGTTTTTTTTTTTATTTTATTAATCGGTGGGTTTTGTGGAACTTGGTCTCGGGTCTTAAAACCTGCAATTGAACCGCTAGGTCCACCAGTTTTTCCAATTTATACCGATTTTCTTTTTGGAATGGTTAACAGGCACATCCTGGCCCGAAACTTGAACCAGGCCCCGGTTCAACCAATTCAACCGGCCAGTGCAGGCTGGTTTTTAAAACATTGCTTTCAAATCAAATATCGTTAAATCAAAGTTTAAACATGCTTGGTTGGGTTTGAGACATTTTCAAGTTTGGAGAGTAAAAATGAGCGCTGAGGAGTGATAAGTCAAAAAGCATTGAAATTTATCTAAATAGAGTTAATAAAATCGAAATTCATTGAAGCAAGTCGCAGCCCCGTTGGAGCAGATGCAAGATTTTAATCAAGTGATGATTTTAAAATCCAAAAATAACATAAAAAGAGCGGATGTAACCCATACACCTATTTTCCAGGCTAAACTTGTATTTTTGTAAGGGCACAAAATTCATTTACAAATATACATTCCTTTTAAGAAACGAAACTAATATAAAATGCTAGTTGTGCTACAATACTGATTTGTACATTCTTTTTCTTTGTCTATAAATATCTTTTTTGAGAAATCTTCTAAATTATTTTGAGCCTTACAAATTATATTTACTTCATACGTTACAACATAATAGCTAATTAGGCCCAAAATAGTTTATTTACCCAAATTAAAATTATTTTCAACATAATATAGTATTATTCATTGTATCCTATAAGGAAACTATTGATCATGGTTGATAAGCCAGTTCATATCAACTGCCATATATATACATACATGTTTGTTATATATATGGGGTGGTGGCAGTATGAAAATTTGTTAATTTATTTTTCTGGTCTTTTTTTATTATCACTATGATTATTGAGAAGCTATGGCCAAAGAGACAATGGAGCTTGATTTTTAGTTTGCTTTGTATGCTTCAATTATGCTTTTTAATTGATTCTTCAAGAGAGGCCACAGTAAGGTATTCATAACATTTTTTAATTTTGTCATTGAGCCGCAAAAATATAGAGTTATCAACATGCAACTAGTTATATCAGTTTGTGTCGAAAATAAATTATTTAATGAAAAAAATACATATGATTTTGCGTCTCTGTCTTCTGCTAAGTTTCTCTTGAGAGAATTTTATGTTTCTAGAAAACTCTTGTATGAAAAATATAAATAATATTTAGATTTTTTTGTTAATAGATTTTACTAATAAACTTAACAAAACTAACGAGCTTAAAATTATGGTGATCCAAAATATAAAAACTCAAAATATAAACCGTTACAAAATTTATATTTTAGTCCAAACCCAAGTTTAACTTTCAACCTACACCAATATTTTTTACTAAAACTACCATACAAGCAGCATATGTTCAAGCATAACGAAAATATCATATCAATGTAGATACTCGTTTGATAATTTTTCTTCACATGTGTGGGTATGAGTAATATTAGCCTATACATAGTTAGGGACATGACAATGATTCTATGCAGGGTTGAGTATTCGGGTATACTCGACCCGAATTACTCGAAAAAAAAAAACGAAATTTTCAAACCCAAATTATCCGAACCCAAAATTCCCGAACCCAAATTATGAACAAGAAACCCGAATTATATACATAAAACGACGTTGTTTCTTATACATATATAATATAGAATCACGTTGTTTAATTATTCGGATAATTCAGATAATTATTCGAATCCGAATCCAAACCCGAATTCCCTGAATTCTCAAACTACTTGAATTTTTGAAAAAATAAAATTTGAACTCGAACCTGAATCCGAATCCAAAATTTTGGTAATTCTGGTTGGGTGTCCAAATTTCAAGTTCAGATACCGACCCCTAATCAAGAGTTGCGTTTGGTGCACAAATTGTACAGACTTTAGTGCTAAAACAATATTCTGACTTTTTGGATATTTAAGAAAATCAATTTGAAATTGTACAAAATTTACTTCAAAATCTAATACGAATTTTTACTAGTTTTACACAATTTGTTACTCGTTGAACTTTTTGCACCAAACAAACCTAACTTAGTTTTAAAAATCTTAGTTTGCATCCATTTTTTTAAATCTCACCGAATAAAAAATTGCAGCTTCAAATTGCAAATTTTTGTGCACCAGCTTTAAACCAAATCAGTATTTTTAAAACGATGACTATTTGTTTTATGCTTTAAAAAAAAAAATCACGGTTTCAAATAGTTACTTTTTGTTTATTGTTGATACTCCATTTTTGTATTAATTTGAACACGTGTTTCCCTTTTTTAGTGTAAATTAAACATTTTTTTTATTAAAAAATATATATATAATAATAAAATATAAAAAACTTACAGAGATTTATTTTTGTAATAAAGAAATTATAAATAACAGATTTTTTATTAAAAAATTTACTATAACATTTATGATTTTTAAAAAAAAAATAAAGAAAAATAGAAAGTGCGGTACATTTCTCCTCCAAAATTTTCATTTCATAAATTAAAGGGGACAAAAATTTATATTTATGATTGCTGTTAATGCTCTTAATTAAATGACAAAAATCCAAAGCTGAGGTATGAAATAGAAGGGCTAAAATTGATAAAATCGAAAGCTGAGGTATGAAATTGGGACTTTCTGAAAGTTGTAATCTCTACCCTGTAGAAAAAGTAATTAGAGAAAGTCGAAGAGGGAGATGGGGAGAGATAGAGAGAGAGAGGCTCTGAGTTCTGATCGCGGCATAGAAATCCAGTTCTCTATATTTTAGAGATTCCTTCAAGATTTCTCATTTGAGAGATCGAACGAGAGAAATTGGGGGACTGCTGTGAATGCTATTATTTTGTATCTCAGTTCCCCAATTTCTATGTAATTCCTTCGAAAATTGATATTATTACTAATAACGTGATTTAGTAAATTATTCTTTTATAATACGACTCTGCTCTTAATTCAGATGGAGAATAGCGGGAGATCAAAGCTGAACATCGCCATCATTCATCCAGACCTCGGAATCGGTAACATTATGCTTTATATATATATATATATATATGTATGTATGTATGTATGTATGTATATGTACATGTGTGTGTGTGCGCGTATATGAATTAAATGAACATTCAGTTAGTGAAAGAAACTAAACGCAAGTTATAAGAGAATTCGCGCCAGTCTTTGTGAAACCACTCTTTTTTAATTTCTTATTTGAGAAATCTTTAACCAGAAATGTTACAGTTTCTTTTTTAAGATTTTCCAGATATCTCAGAAAGAATGCAGACAATGGATTTCTGAGTAGAGAATCTAATATTTACAATTTTCTCTATTAGAAAAATAGTTTTTTTTTAAACCGAAGCCATAAAATCTTGATTAATTGTATGATATATGATTATTCCAATGATTTTAAGGGATTGCATAGAAATACTGATGTGGAACATTTCTAAAATTTTAATTTCTGCGAGGGAAATGGATTTGTAGAAAGCCAAAGTAAGAAATCAAATGAGAAAAACTGGTGTTAATGCTTGAAGTTTAGTAAAGAACAATGACAAATGTCCCTTTGTGCAACTCTCTAAATTTTAATCATTATAATTCAAATCCTAAAATAGAGATTGGCACATGGACAATAGAACCGGATGAACCCTTGTCCCCAAATTCAAGTGAGGCATTGTAGCCAACCCTCTTTTAGGAGATTGTGAAAAATGGTTGGATACACTATAATTCCTAAAACATAAAATAGCAATCCATTTAGGGGCACTGATGTGTAATGAAACTCCCACCAGTTTCCTTATTTCTAACTCTTCAATTTTAATCCCTATATCCCAAACTTCAAAACAGAGGCTGCAACATAGAGAATGTTGATATCAATCCGACAATCCCCCTAAACATCAACTATAACAGCAGTCTCCGAGTTCAAGGGAGTAATGTAGCAAACTCCCAATTTTCTAGGAGATTGACTAGTTTTAGAGACAATGGCATGTGAGGTTTTTTGAATTTAATCCCTAAAAGTTTGGATAGTGATTCATTTAGGCTCCGCTACGTCGCCTTGTCCTGCGATGGCCTAGGCGAGAGCCAGGAGAGCTTTAAATAAAGTGTGTGGACTCTTAACAAGTATCAAAATTTGCTGCAAAACAAACTTGAAGGGAGTGCTTGGTTTTGGGTTTTCTGTATATTTTGTAGTTACAGAAGAGATGTAGTAGTCGTAAAAATGTAACCTATTACGTGGATTTGATGGATAACATGGGTGAGAGAGAGGGGGATCAGTTTTGCTGTACTCACAGTGATGCCTGTGTGGAATTTGAAATTACTTCAAAACTACTGAGAGTCTAGACAGCTACTGGCAATGTGCCAATGCATATAAGGTTAAGGTCAGTATAACAGCTTCACCAATTTGGGTTGTTTCCATACATTCTAATATTATCAATGTGATACACATGCACGGAGACATTGGTATATGATAGTTACAATCTTCTGCTAGATGAATGGATGACTTTGTGATAGTCTTTGATTAAGATTTTTGCTAAAAATGCATAATTGCTTTCATGTCTAGAAGCGACGGAACAAATAATTTAGGAGTGCAATTAGTGCATCCACTTCTTTTCGTTTTTTCATTCTCTCATTTTTTTGTGGAATTTATTAATGAGGTTTCAAGTAAAGGCTCCAAAGCAGATAGATGTACAAGATTTGCGAAAAGAGGAGAATTATATATCCCATGTTTTAGTTTCTTGCTGACAAAAGATTATGTTACCTTCTGTGTAAGATCCATAATAAAAAAATGCTTGAAGTGATGCTAGCCAAGATGATGTTGTCAGTACCAAACTCAAGGTCTCTTCTTGGGATTTGACTGTACAAGCTCAAATTGACAACAAAAAGAAATTAGTTTTCAGAGGTCTCGGTCCAAGGTTTAGCTTCCCCCTTGTAATATGTTTCAGGGCCTGCCTCGTTGGATAAACTGAATCTGGAGCGTGCCGTGGTGTATAGATTTCCGCTGTATCTTTGGGGGTATGGCATACCTTAAGAGTCTGTACTGTAATTTTGGCTGACAAAAACGAAAAAGAAAACATTCATTATAGTATGGTAGCAGTGGCAGTTGGCTAATGGTCATAACAAGCTAGGCTGCACACCTGACTTCATTTTATGAAAAATTACTCCTTGAAAGCCTCGTTCTCTTATGTTATCACCCCTGGGTTCAAGGAGGATCTGTTATACATATTTTAGGCTATACGAGACTTGAAATATTTTTTGAGTTCTATAACATGCTTTGTTGAAGTTTTTCGTAATTCTATTAGATTTTGCTTGTAGGCATGTATTTTGAGTGAGATCTTGGTCCCCTACATGTTATCAGTATACTCACTCCACTGTTGTTCTTATGTGTAGGAGGAGCTGAGAGATTAATTGTTGATGCGGCTGTAGAACTTTCATCTCATGGGCACAATGTCCATATATTTACTGCGCACCATGACAGGAAACGGTGTTTTGAGGAGACTCTTTCTGGTGAGTATTCATTACGCACGGGATGAATAGATTCATGTTGACGACTATTGCTTGCGTTTCCCTTCAGATTATTTATTTTCCCGCAAATCTGTTGTGTTCTTATGTGCAACATTATCCTGACACATTGCACTAACGGCTGTTCAAAATGTCCAGGAACTTTCCCAGTGACAGTATATGGCGCTTTCCTTCCCCGTCATATTTTCTATCATCTACATGCAGTATGTGCATATCTACGATGTATTTTTGTTGCTCTCTGCATGTTGCTTGTGTGGCCATCATTTGATGTCATACTTGCTGATCAAGTATCTGTAGTCATTCCTTTGATGAAATTAAAGAAGTCAACCAAGGTGATTTTATTTTGCTTAGTCGTCGGCATTGATGTAATTTTGTATTTTGCTATTCTTTTGTTTTTGTTTTATGTATGCTGTGTAGTAGTTTCTTTTCTTCATTTTCTGTACAGGTGGTTTTCTATTGCCATTTTCCAGATTTGTTGCTGGCTCAACATACGACCCTTCTTAGGAAAATATATCGGAAACCTATCGACTACGTGGAAGAGATTACAACTGGTATCTTTTGCTTCATGCCATTATGTTCTCCTTGGAAATTTATATCCTGTATTTTAGGCCCGGTTTTGTATGTTCCTTGCTTTGAGTCTTTAGTTTTTGGACTGAGAAGGCTGTTGTACGCATTTAGTTTTCAATTTTTAGAAACCCAAGCTTCCCACAACTGATTGTGGAGATCTATCATTTTTTAGCTTTGTCTTTTCTACCCATATTAAACATTTAAGCCTAGGAAAAAACCTAGAACTGTTTTATCCAACCTTATAGGCTTATACGGAACAGGTTTTCTTAATAAAAACCCATCTTGAAAATGATTTTCAAACCTGTGTTCTGAAAACTCATTTTAAGAAACCCAGTCAAACGACCCATAATGTTCCCAGTTGATTATGATTTTCAAAATCTTAATCAGTTGCCTGGTGGTTTTGTAGGTATGGCAGATTTAATTCTGGTTAACAGCAAATTTACGGCTTCTACTTTTGCAAATACTTTTAAACATCTTGATGCAAGGGGAATGAAGCCAGCGGTGCTTTATCCAGCTGTCAATGTAGATCAGTTCGAAGAACCTTATACGTTTAAGTAAAGAACATGCTTGTGCTTGTTATTTTTTTAGTTTACTGTCTAAGGCTTGAATTTCTATTTATCGAAATAATTCCTTCAGCAGCTTTTCTCCGCTCTTTCATAAACTTCAGAGTTCATGCAAATTTTATTTGTAGGTTGAATTTTCTCTCAATCAACCGCTTTGAGAAGAAAAAGAACATAGAATTAGCAATATCTGCCTTTGCCATGCTTCAAACTCTTGAAGGGGATGGGCTGCAAAAGGCTGCTAGCTTGAAAATTGCAGGTAAATTTGTTCGATGTAAAAACTTAGCTGCCTCTTAACTAAAAAATGTGACTGCATGCAATACTGGTATTATTTAATAAACTCTCGAAACGAAAAAAAGAAATCCTGGATTGATATCTGTTTCGGAAAGCTTGTATAGTCCAGTCTTTTTGTGTCATGGGCTCATGATTAGTTTTAAGTTTTTAGTTCACGTGATGCGATGAATATTTTTCATGGACATACTTGTCAAACTTTAATCATTGTGCTCAATATACGTTCTATGTCCAATAGTCAGATTTACAAACTGGCACATATCTGGGTGATGATGTTTAAGTTTGCATTAACCTTTTGAAGTTATAATCTGGAAATTTGATTACATGATGCTGACTGGTATTTTAGCTATTTTAAAGACAATAACTCAACATGAGATGGCCTGGCATCTGATTGTCATGTTCAACCTGTCCGGAAATTGATATTGGTGGAGTTTATAACCCTAACTTGAATTTCTATAGGTTAGGGCTATGCAGGCATCCATTGCGACTTATGAGTCACGGGTTCGTTCCGTTCGAAACAACTTCTCTAGAACAGGGGTAAGGCTGCGTATATCAGACCTTCCCAAACCTACAATGCGGGAATTTTGTGCACTTGGCGGTCTATATATAAAGACAATTACTCGAGTGATTTAATTAATTGAGTCATAACTTCATGAATAAGGTTTATGTAAATGATGTAGGTTTTTTTCTAATTTTAAAATCTAAAAGAACTATACACGTGTTCCAATTCGGCACTATTGATGAACGTGGGTGAGAACTACCATTAGACCATGAGATGATGTATACAATCATGATCATTATCCATTTTTCTTGTTTTAGGTGGTTTTGATAAACGCTTGCGAGAGAACGTCGAATATTTGGATGAATTGAAGACGTTAACAGAGAGGGAAGGAGTGTCTCACCAGGTTAAGTTTGTGACATCTTGTTCAACCGCTGAAAGAAATGTCCTCCTCTCCGAATGCCTATGTGTGCTTTATACGCCTAAGGTAGGCCAAATTAGAATTATTCCCTTAAAATGAGAAAACCTATTTTATTAGAAGAAACTTGTATGATCCATATGGTAATCTGAATTAAATACTGACTGTGAGACAGGTTAATAAAGTATCGGTGAAAGTTTCTATGAGACTGATGCATCCATGTTAGTATTTGACTTGTGTACAAACACGATAACTTTAAATCCTCGTTGCATCTTCTGAAATAAATGGTATCAAAATAAAGCTCTACATCCATATTAGGATTTTGATCGTACATATTAAAATATTCGATTCCTCGTGATCTGGAATTCCCTTATCCTCAAATACAACCTAAACGAAAATCCTTGATAATGCAGGATGAACATTTCGGAATAGTTCCCTTGGAGGCAATGGCGGCTCACAAACCTGTGATTGCATGCAACAGTGGAGGTCCTGTCGAGTCAATTAAGAATGGAGAGACGGGTTTTCTTTGTGACCCTACTCCACTAGAGTTCTCTTCGGCCATGGCCAAGTTCATTAAGGACCCTGAAATGGCACAGAGAATGGGTCAAGAAGCTCACAAACATGTTATTGAATCGTTTTCTACCAAAATATTTGGCAAGCATTTGAATCGCGTTCTCGTTGGTATAGCTCGGGGGAAGAGGGAGTGAGAAAACGTCTTAAGTAGCTGGTTTTGTAGCAATGATATTTTCTTAATTACAAAAAAGTTTACAATTCTTTATTTTTGTTTGTTTCTTTTTTAATTAGAGCCTGAGCTATCAATTTTCATGGGTTTGTTTTTGGTTTTCGTTTTCTGTGCTCTGAGTTCAAGGCAATTTTATACATCATACTCCAATATTTCAATTGTCTGTTCATCTCATAGTGACGCGGAAACAGAAATCTTGAAGTAAGAAACGCATGACAAAAAATAGGAAAAATGGAAAATGCAGATATAATTTGGATTTTTTTAGCATATGATTATAAATATTTAGGATAAGAATACAAAACATATGTGATTATTTAATTTAATATTCTAAAATTTTACTCAAATTTGTAAGTACTATAATACTTGTTCTTGTATATTAAAATTTTAATGCTATATATGAATAAAATAGTTATAATTTAAAAGAATAGAAGTATAAAAATTTATTTTACCATAGAAGCACTAAAAAAATTCAATATTACAATATTTTTATTAATTTTTTTTTATGAAATTATATCAAACAAACTTCCTATAAGTTTTCAAAAAGTTAACATTAAGTTTCCTAAAAGTATGTTGCATGTTTCTCAATTGTTCCTTGTTAATTTTTTAGGCGTATCCCTAATTGTTTCTAAACCGTTTCTGTATCTTTTTTTATGCATTTTCCTTCAAATTGTTTCGATGTACTGTATTCGTACCGGAAATGCTCTTCCCTTCTAGAAACAGTGTTTCCGTTGGCTATGAATCATCGAAATGTTAATTATATTACACATATACTAATCTTATAAATATTTTTCGTGTTTAGCTTGCACTCCCTCCATCCATAAATAATAGGTGTAGTCAAATTGACATACAATTTCAGACAAAAGTTAAAAAGTACCTTTTTAAATTTTGAATGACATATAAATACTAATACTATCCCGATTAAGTTTTTATTTTTTTGCACCTATTAATTATATGTGAATTAAAATTGGTCATAAATGGTACTTTCCATTGAATGAATAGAAAAAAAATGGAAGCTCTAGTTATTTATGAACGGAGGCTGAATAAATTTACTGCATTGCTTGAAAAAATGTTTTTTAGCTCCGTTTTGGAGGACTTAATGATTTGAATGATTGAAAAAACTGTGGCCATCATTTTCATGCACATATATGATGCCCCATCAACCATTAATTATTCGTTATCATATTGGCATCGGTAGTTGGCTTGCTATCCTTCGGATTTGTGCGATCTGATTTGGACCTCACAAGGTTTAAGTTGGATCTGGATTCACAAAGCCAGAACTATATATCTGACCCGAGAAACAAGAATTGACGGCTGATATAAGGCTATTGATTGTCTTTCATCTAGAATGTCAACTAATTGGCATGGCTAGATAATCAACCGATATGCTATCAAACCCGGCCTAAAGCTATTATACTGTACACTTAAGGTAGGGTCTTGAACTAAATTTTATCCACAGACCCGACATAAACCCACTTCAGACCCATCACCCGCAACCTGTGAAGTTTGGGTTGGGTCAAATGCCACTTCTTATGTTAGTGTAATTAGATCAATAAATAACCGTGGTCGAGTCTTGTAGTTGACCTATAACAAGATATTGGAAACCGTTGAATATTGCAATTTGTAGCATTGAATTGAAAAAAAAAAGTCATTGGTAAAATTGTTATGAATTAATTGATGTGAAATTCTACTGTAACTGATACAAGTATGGAGTCCAATCATTAAATATAAATACTATATGTTATGTAAACACAACCCACCACCATTTATTTATAACTCTCATCTTTCTATAAATAATAATGGACGAAAAGAAGAAGAAAAGCGTAAAGAATAGGCAGATAAACACTCAGAAATAAGGTGCCGAAAGAGAGAAAAATGAGAGAAAATAAGAATGAGAATAAATCCAGCTTGATTCATATTTTCAGTTTTATTTTATATATTGTATCATGTTGTAATCTCTCTTCATATAAATTAAATTATACACCAGTATTAGTCATGTGGATTAGAACCAAATTAAATTTATTTTAACTTGAGTCTGAACTACGTAATTTTTGGTCTCCTATTTTACTTTCCTATAGATTATTATTTTTACTTTCTAGCATTATTTATAACAGAAATAATACTTTGGAACTTTTAATTTTCTATAATAAGGTTCGTGTTTGATGCTCACTTTCCATGTAAAATAAGTGCATGCAAAAAAGGATGGTTCAATATCTTTAAATTTTAAATTTACAACTTTTATAATAATAATATCTTGAATTTCCATTTTCTCATTATGTTTAGGTCACTTTTCCGGCTTTAAATTTCGCCCTTTTTGTGGGAGTTGAAAACTTCCATTGAAATCAAGTGGTTTCTTGTTCGTCTACCAAAGTCAGATGTCGAAGAAATGCTATTTTAAACATTTCTTTAATATTAATGTATATCTAATGAATTTAATTTCTACGATTATATTTACTATTGCTGTAGA
>MKEJ01090880.1:0-25788 GCA_001753735.1 Embelia ribes
GTTGATGTTAGGTGATTAAATTTTAAATGTTTTTATTTATACAAAGGGTCTAATTTTTTTTCCTCCCCCAGGCCCTGAATTTCTCAGGACCATGCCTGCTTACACGGTTCACTCCTCCTAACTTAGGGAACTCAGTTGAAGGTTCCCCTTATTCAAGTGGTTCACAATTCACCCTTAATCCTAAAAATAATCATTTAATAATAAAATAATTCAAGAACAAAATAAAAATTTTTGCTATTTAATCTTATGTTATCAAAAATAGGACTTACTATGGCGATTGGCGATCTGGATTGTCCGATCCCAATCGCGGATCCTCTGCGATCTAGATCGGTGAGATTAAAGATCTAGAGATTGAAGCATTACCTGTACAATCTGTGCTGTCATCAAAGGTCTTCAATATTTACACAGAATCAAAAAATTTGGAAAACAAATATTACAACTTTTCACTCCTCTCAAGTATATACGAATACAATTGATGACTAACAATCTTGAGAAGGCTAGCAGACTAGAATGATTCAGAATTTAGATTTGGTCTAGCTTGAATGCTCTTCAATTAATCATGATCTCAAAGTATAGACTTTGGGGCCTTAATGACCAAGGTATAGATTTTGGAGACCTAGTGACCAAGATGTACCGTGCGAGTAACAAAGACACTGCTAGGCCACTTTACACGTAAAGTTCAGGAGGCCCTAGCGATCCTGATTAGTTGTTACTTGTATCTGATTCTTGTATTATATTTCGTTTATATACATGTTTAGTTGACATTGGTTTCATCAAACATGATTTATATTCCTACTTTGATACATTGTTTATTGTATAATCGTTAATTCGGTAGATTGGACACACATTTCTAATCATACCTACTTGATTGTTTAACCACTTTCTTTTATATGAAAATGCCAAACAGAATCGGGAGCTAGAAACCAAGGACTTTGAGTTAGGACATGTTGGAGTTCATTCGAGAATGGTCAAAGTATACCTAGCTTTAAGTTGTATTTGTATTTTCATTCCCAGAAATTTGTATTCGTATTATTGTACAGCCATAAAAGATGATAACCTTTTTGGATTAGATTTGTAATTCCAAATACTGTTTGGAACTTGTATAACAGTATTGTTATTTAAAATATTGGGGCGTTACAACTGTCATTACGCCCAAAACTGCCGGCACTTCTTTACTATTTTGACCCCCTTTTTTGCTTAGAATTTGGTTTTGATCAAAACACAAAAGATGTAAATCAATTAATTCTTTTTCAAGAAAGGTAAAGTAGATTTTCATTAGATTTAGGAGCTGAGAGATATGCCCATTTTGCGAAACAGTGTCAATTATGAATACTCAAACTGTTTTTCTTCATTTTGGCCCTCTTGCACTTTGAATTTAATCTTTACAAAAATATGAAAGTTACTGATTTTTAAATTATCTTTTTAGACATGTTTTGTAAACATCCATTGGATTTATAAACTAGGTGACCTAGCCATTTTACCGAACAACTTTGATTGTGAATGCCGTTTAGGCCTTTACTTCTTCGAGACTTGTTTTTCTTTTAGTTATGTTGTGTTTTGAGTTTGTAATTGACTTTATACTTTCACACAAACTTGTTCAAACATTAATCTCCTAATGAGCATAAATTAAATTTTGTTTTCTTAATCATTTGTCATCATCAAAATATATTTAATCAAAACTTGGGTCGATAATATTTATCACTTCATATATTTCTCTAAGCATTATTTAGTATTTAACTTAAAAGACATATGAAAATTTGTTCAAAATAACTGTATACTAGATTCCATAATCCAATTTGAATATCAAATTTAGATTGCTAGGAGTTAGACTCTTTAGAATAGTGATTTGACTTTCGCAATTATAATAAGAAAAAGGTTTAACAATACTTTTTGACTAAATTTAAAATATTTAATTTATTTTTATTTTAAAATTTTGTATGTTTATTATTTGTAATGCTATTACTAGCATGTATTTGTTATGTTAATATTTATAAATAAAATAATTTATTTTTAATAATTTTTCCTTTGCAAAGATGTTCACTTTTGGTGAAACTTTATTATCATAAATCTTCATTTAGAAATTCTAAATTTTACGATATCTGTGAAAAGATTATGCAAACATATGCCGTGATTAGAACGAAAATAATAAAAGGTACAACTTTTATAACAATATGTGTGTTTGTACGTGCGTATGTAAGTATATGGAAGACATATACTTTTCCAAAATAGATAGTGATATGTTGATAAGTTAAAAGAGATAATGTATATAACACTTCTTGTTGAAGGGTGAGTGAATTTTTCTTAAATTCCAAAACAACAGCATAAATAGATTCATGCATATATTTATGTAAAAAGATTAAGATATTAAATGTATGAATTCCCAAAAAAAATTAAATGAAAAAAACTTATTTAATCTCAGCAACTGATTCGAAAATCAATGGCCCATATGTGCAGGGTAGGGGCTACCCAGCACTTCTGCCAAGCAACCCCCGGGTCCATATTAAATTAGTAAGATTTGGAGAAAATATTATAGTATATTAGATAACATTACATTTATGTATATATTGATGTGATTACAATGAAAATATTTTGTTTCCTAAATTTTGATTGCTAAATTGGTGTGACACATGTCAAAATAATGTATAGGTATTTGTCAAAAAACTATGCATCCACGTGATGTAATTAGAGCGAAAGTATCTAAAAATTCAATTACTACATTAAGAAGAGATAATGATCCTATAGTAACGTTGTATAATTCTAAATAATTTTTAGAATTTTAAATTACATCTAATGGGTTATTCATAGTGTTGATTTATTTACAAAAATTGTTGATTAATTATACAAACTTCAAAATGGAACTACTATTCTTGGTTTTTGATTTGTAAGTTGAATAATTGCAAATAACCACAATCATAATTTAAAGAACAAAAATCAACTTGATTGTTTATAAGAGTGGTGAAACTTAGCAATTGTAAGTTTTAGCAAGATGCAATTAAAAGGAAATGAAAAAATATTATTTACGAAATATCATAATAGTTGTAGAATCATTGGTTATTTATATTAAGATAGCAATGCTATAATTATTTGAATTTGTGCATTTGTGACAAATTTTGCTTTTTAGGATAAGCGTTTATATGGTTTTCAAACACAATATTTAACTCATACTAAGTTATGAAAAAAATAAACTCATAATATTCATTAAAAAAAATTGAGTTTCAATCACAAATATTACTATCGAAGCTTAAATAAGTGAATAAAATGGCGTCTTTCATTATATAAGAAAAAATAATATTATTTTTTGCATTTTGAAAATGAAATCTTATATTGAAATATCACGTGCAACGCATGAAATATCACGTACAACGCATGTGCTCACCACCTAGTACAACTTAAAAATCTCTTTGCGCAAATTCATTTTTTTTTTCTTACAATAGTTTTTGGAAAAAGAAAACAAAATCAATTCCAAAATACTGAAGTCTATGATGAACATCAAAGTCTTAGTAGTGATGATGATGTCGAAGAAATTCAAGAGGAACAAGATGCTAATGATATTGGCACACAATCAACTAAATTCGCTCGACAAGGGAAAGAAGATGAAAAAAGCAAGCTTTTATTATCTGAAGTGATACTGAAATGTGTTGCCGGAGGAAAAAATCTTGGAGGTACCAAGATGTGGCAGTGTAAGCATTGTCATAGTAATTTTAAGAGTACTTTAACTCATAAACATGAACATTTTTTTTTTTAGTGTCGAGAGAGAATTGATGCCAGTAAAAGATAAATAATATACTGATGGAATTTTAATTGTTTCTGATGGAAAAAAATCACTCATCAATATTTTAGCAGTCAATAGACATGTTGCTATGTTTTTGCAAGCAGTTGATCACATCGGGGTGGGAAAAATAGGAGCAAATATTGCAAAACAATTGTTAAGCGCGATTGATGAAGCTAGTCCATCTAATGACCTTCAAATTGTTATATGCAATGCCTAAAATAGCAAAGCGACAGAAAAAGAAGTGGAAAGGGTGTATCCTCGTATATTTTGGTCTCCTTGTCTGGTGCGTACTTTAAATTTGACACTAAAAGATATTGCAAA
This sequence comes from Embelia ribes, assembly GCA_001753735.1. Lineage (NCBI taxonomy): Eukaryota > Viridiplantae > Streptophyta > Magnoliopsida > Ericales > Primulaceae > Embelia > Embelia ribes. Next base: position 4,094 of record MKEJ01090880.1, read on the forward strand.
AATATTTCCTTGGTTAAAAGAAACTTATTCCGAGGAAAAATAATAACAAATAAAATATATTGAAACCATAACCATGTACTATTGTTCGGGCTAATTCTAATTTGGAATTTTTAAAAGTAGCCGAAACAAGATTTGTTTCACTTTATAATGTTGAGACAACTTAAGGTTGTAAAAGAAGCACTAGCAACATCTGTGGTATTAAATTCTTGGAATGAATTAATGAAAAATAGTGATGCAACTACTATAGAAGATGAAAACACGGTTACCGGATATATCGGAAGTGATAAGTTTTGGGATGAGATGGATAATATATTGGCTATTATAAGGCGGATTATCAGATTAATTAGATTTTCATATAAAGAGGGCCTAGTTGTGAGTGAAATTTATGAAGCTATGGGTAATATGCTTGGTGAAATAAAAGATGTCCTGCAAGGTAACAAATATGAGGATGCATATGACTAGATTAAGGCTATAGTTCTTAACAGGTGGGGAAAAATGAATGCTCTCATGCATTGTTTGGGATTTGCTCTATCGCCAAGGTTTTACGATGTTGCTTATGTTAATACCCTAGTTCCGGGAGGAATAATAAGTAAGAGGCCTAATGAAGATGAGGAAGTGGTTAGTGGAGTTTTGCATGTATTTGATAAAATAGCCTCAAATGTTGAGAAATCAAGAGTGTTAAAGAAAGCAATTTTGAAATTTTCATAGAGAAAAGGGTCTCTTTTCCATTGCTGCAGCCATCAGTGATGCTATTACCTTGGATTCTCTAGAGTGGTGGGCAATTTAAAGAGCGGAGACACCCGAATTAGTAGAAGTTGCTAGAAAATTTTTGCCCAACCAATTATTCTTCTTCTATATAAAGAAATTGGAGCACATACTCTTACATCCTTAATGTCAAAAGAAATATGTTTTTTCCCATTACAAATTTATACATAACTACAAATATATTTTTTTTTTATATTTCAAATTTATTTACATTTTTTCTATTGTTTTTTATTTTTATTTTTATTATTTTTACATGATGAATAAGTGTCATCCATTCTAACATTCGTGTTCTATCAAGGTTTCATGAGAATTATAAAGATGGACCGTTTAAGAAATGAAATTTTGAGCCAGAAGATATATACATCGATGATTTGCAAGTGCGGCTTGAAAAGATTAAATATCGATCTTTAGATGATAATGAGGAAGATAATGTAGAGACTCCGTCAATATTGGCCAAAATTCACGACACCCAAAATGACGCATCAAATCCTACACAAGTGAGCTCTAGTCAATCTATAATGGTGGATTTTTCTCAAAGGAATAGTGGAGGATCATCAGTGTCATTAAAGGATAAAGGAAAGAAGGAAGACTTGGTTTGACAAAGATGCTTTGATTTGTCTTTGGAAGTTATCTTTTATGTTTTTTTTTAATACATTTTTTGCTTTATTTCGGAGTTTGGAGTCTTGGAACTTTATATCTATTTGCAATTTATCAATTCATTGCTGAATAGTAATTTAGTAGTATTGATGCTTGAACTTTAATTTTGAATTGTATCTCTTATTTTTTGGCATTTATAATATGAATGTTTGAGATCAGGTGATAAAATCAACCATCAGAAATAGCTAATTATTAACCTAATTTAAAATATTTAACTATAAACAAATTCAACCGTATTCCACAAGCGAATTTAGTTCCGCATAATCGATTTGGAGAAGCCAACCCCCAAATGTACTGCGTACCGGGAAATGGAGGTACCCCGTTCCTAATTTCGTACTGCACATCGTAGCGTTTCAGGATCTAGGCAACATAGGTTGTAAGTCAAAATTATAAAAACTAGTATCAATATCCGGTTGTCACCAAAACTTGTGGTTCCTAACAATGCAAGACTCTCTAATCAAAAGATAAAACACTGCACAAAAAGTAGCTGGAAAAGTAAAACCTCTAAAAAATACCAGTAATTCTTCCCTTGGCTTCATGGGCGGGTGTACATGAAGGACGCATAAAGGCAAGGGGGAAAATTGCCCCCTTGTCCAGGATAAGAATTATTATTATTATTTTTTTTTTTTTACTATGAAAATTATATACATATAATTAAAAACAAATATTTATATTTAAATGTAAATATAAAGTATAAATCATGCGTCTTGGTTGATAATGCGCCGCACTTTGGTTACAGAAGTCATAGGTTTGAATCCTTGTGAGACCTTAATATTTTTATTCCCCAAGTTTTTTTCTTTTTCAGTGGCTTAGTAGTTTAATATTTAATATTATTTTAAAAGTTACTCAAAATATGATATAATTGTATTACATTTTTCCTATCATAGTATTATTATATATTTTTATACTCATTTTTTATAAAATAATTTTCTTTTTATTTTGTTTCAAAAATATATAAATTGATCTAACTTATTACTAATTATGATTTATCAAAATTAGAACAGCACTACTTTAATATCTCTATAAGGTTAATAGAGATTAATAGTATATTCAAAAAGATAATTATACTTTCGATAAAATCTTAAACTATTTTCTCATTCTTGTTATTTGAAGTGTGTATAATGTTACAAACTAAATTACATACTTTTGATGCGTTGCAATGAGCTTTAAAACAAAATTAAATTTCGTAGGTTAAAAATAATTCATATCTTTTTATACATAGGTTTCGCAACAACCCCCCTCCCCTCCTCTTTTGAATTACTAGATCTGCCCCTGCTTAGCTTCGCTTGGCAGAGAAATCTTAGAAGTAATTGGATGAATTTCAAGATAATCAAAGTCAGTAAAAACATAACTGCATTGTGTAAATATTTTTTTTTTTTTTTTTTGGAAATTAACTGCATTGTGTAAATATTACAACTGAATTTTCTGTACAAGTTCCACAAAATCGTACTTTGATATTTATTTTGGTGAGGATCACCGCTACTCAGATCAGGAACCCACCATAGCAGGGATTCAGGATCATTATTGACCTATGTAGTTTTTTTTTTGGAAACTATCTCACATACAGAGCTACATTGCCAACGCCCACGTTCTCACCCTTGCCAAGCACGCAAATTCCCTCATCGTTGCCAAATCCGACCGTGCAGGCTGTTCCAAAGGTGACTTTACTAGTACCACTACCAGTCACTATATTTCCTATGCCAACAACAAATTGTTCTATTCCAACCATCCCAACAACAATGCCAAATATTTGTTTCTTCTCACCATCGCAATCTAACTAGGTGCCACAAACACCACCCCCATCAATCATCACTTCCATTCATTTTATATGAATTAAGTGTATCAGTGGTTCAGTATTTGCTAATTTTTTAGCATTTCCAATGAGATTGTGTGTATTTGACGAATTAAAAGCATGAATTTTCAGATTTATGGTTTTTAATGTCAACTTGTATGATGTCAATATCTGTTGGGATTTCAACTGTCACAGTTTTCTATCATTTTGATGTATATGGAATATATATTCTTGTGTATTGCACAACACTATCACTTCTGGCTTCTTCGGTTTCGGCAGAAAATTTTCATGACAAAATTAGAATTGATTGAATTGCTTGCAAAGGAAACAAACAGGGCAAGTTTTGACCATAGATTCACTCAGACAGAGCAGATACACCCATAGGCTATAACCTATCATTGTCCCCATTGATGGTGATTTCATACAACTATCAAGCAAACCACCAGTCATGAGTTCCTAAATTCACCAGCTGCCAAACCCGAAATCAAAATAGCTAGTGCCACTAGTAAAATAAAAAGTCAACAAAATGAATGTCCTTGTCGATCCGCTTGATTGGTAAATGTATATGTGCAAACTTTTAAAAGCAAAAGAAAAAATAACGAAAGGAAATCAAATAAAAAGAAATAAGTTGACAACCACCATCTCCGTTTTTCATTTCCTACATCTAAAACTAGCATCCCAATAAAAATAATTAAAATGAAGACTCTGCCAATATGAAATATATCGTGGATTAATAAATGCAACGGGATAAAGATAATCTGGTCTGAAGCTACAGAGAAAGAACTTAGTTACCAGTCCAGGAGCTGCTGCCTTGATTATAAACTATTGTTGAAGAGATCTCGTAATTCTTTATAATTACGGAAAGACGCCTCCTCGTATCTGCTTCAGAGGATGTCCAATACAATTTAACCACTGCGGTTGGGTTTTCAGTGTTTATAAAAAACAATATCGCGGCTACATTTTTCTTTGACAGCATCCTCTAAACTCTCAGCTCGGTCAAAATCAACTTTGAAAGTGACCATGGTCATATTATCTTTGCCAGTATCATAGTCCTGCTTGATGTCCTCGACTTGAAAAGATTGTAGCTGCAAATTAGAAAACGGACTTACTTTTATGTGCTAATAAAAAAATGTTCAGTATTTATCCAAGCAACTATACATGATGCATTGGTGAAAGAAAGATGAAAGCACAGTCTAGAAAAAGTGAGAACCAATCAGAAGACTGCTGCAGCAACAGTATTAAATTCCTCTACGAATAGATGAAAACAGCACGAATACTAAACAAGGAGAAAGAAAAATTAATATAACAGGCACAACAAAAGGGTTGGGCAAGAGAACTGATAAATGTGATACTCTACATTGCCAAACTAACCTGATGATAAACAACACCCAGAAGATCAAAAGGAACCTCCAGACCCATCGGGACCTGAATAAGAAATATTATCACCACAGCAAATTAAATCCACTAAAGTTAACATCAGAAATCAGTAAACTCAAATGCGAACACCATGTTTTTGGCACGTAAGAAGGCTTTCAAAAATCATATGCACCATCAGAAACTTAAAAATTAATAGACACAGTCTGTGTGTGTGCGTGTAAGAGAGAGAGAGAGAGAGATTACTTTTGATTTCACAACACAAGTTGGTGCACTTTTCAAGCATTCTGTAGCAACTCCTCCATAAGCCCTGACTAGTCCTCCAGTTCCCAGTTTGATACCTCCAAAGTACCTGGCACCAAGGAAAAACAACTAGATAGAACAAGAAGATTACAAATAGATGATCATTATGCAAACTAAAGTAGATGCGCATGATAGCTGCTAAAATCATGACAGACTAATGATGCTTAATGATGACTACCATTTGCAAAAGGAACAGATATACCTTGTCACAACCACCATCACTCTATCTATTCCTGAAGACATAATGGCAGATTGTATCGGTTTGCCAGCTGTACCAGATGGTTCACCATCATCATTACTCCTAAACTGTTCTCCAACCTAGAATGCAATGAAATGGCATTCTGCTAAAATAGAGGAAATGCCATAAAAGTGATCCCACTTGTATGTGACATTCTAAACTGTTCTCCAACACATGCTCATTATCTCTTTCTTTAATCCATCTAATTTGAACATAAACTTCAGTTCATTCGTTTAACAAGATAACATTCTGATACCATTACCAAATTCAGTCATTTCAGATCCACTTGTATGTGACAAAGTGCTTGCTACTTCCAATTGTAAAGAGAAAAAACTAAAAGATCGACTGCACAAGTTATAACATGGAAGCAGAAGAGGCGCGAAAATGCCATTAATTATAAAAAATTTCAAGATCCCACGTGAAAACAACTCTTCATATGCTTGTCGAGATGAACTGCTTACCAGTCAAATTAAACTCTTTCAGAAACAGGGCCACGAGTAAATGTCAAGTCTTTTATCAGGAGGAATGTCTAGTGAGTTGCTAATTAATTACCAAATCCATAACCACTTTCCCTATTTCATTTACCGTGATAAAAATTTCAGTCATATGTAATTTGCAGATCATGAATCGTATCCCAGCACCAAGATGGAAAATCACCATTGCTCTAATTTAATCTCCTTTTCAAGTCTGACGTGAAGTAATGACACTGGAAGCAAAGTTTATCTGGTTTTCCTTTTTGGATAATCAAGTTACCAGAAAATACTAGTATACTACCAGCATAAAATGCCCACAAAAGATTTTATATACCTTGTAAGCCCAACAATTATGTGTTGCCCGTGGATCCCGAACCTATACCAAATAAGAAATAAGCCTACATCATAACACAGTATAAAATAATTCAATGAAACCACAATATCATCATGCTTGACAAAACAAAATCATCAGACTGTAGCTCAACTTCAGAGACAATAACATTCCATAAAAAAAACTCAGAGAAAAACACATTCCGAAAGAGAAAAATAAAAAAAACAAAGCTTCAGAGACAAATAACATGAGCTTTAAGTTAGAAAAAGAGAAGTACTAACCAGAACCCTTGAAATGGACAAAGGATGAAGATTAAGGGCTTGCTTGGACATAAACAATTTTCAATTTCGTTATAACTAGTGTTTACTTCTTCAACTTATATTTATAAGAATCTTCTTTCTTCAACTTTGAAAATGCATTTAACAGAATGTTATTGCCTAAAACATACAAATCATATGTGCAGATACGTGCATCTATATTCTATAAGTTGTAATAGATTTTTCAGACCAACCTATCAAGACCAAAGAAACCTATTGGAGAACCAAAATCAAGTTTTCTTAGTTTCACAAATTTCTACTTTATGGAAACCCATTTTATATTTGTGATGCGATACAAAGACCAGACTAGTATACAAGGACTCCAAAATTTCTTTGGGCGCAGTATTTTTGTTTGGAAACGGAAACAATTTGGATGAATAACAGAACCCGAGTGGTAAAATGGAAACATGAAAACAATGAATTAAAGTCCCATAATATAAACTTCAAACACCATTACATAAACCAGTTAATGAGTGTAAAATGATTGTTTTCACCCAAATGAAATAAAATATGGATGGTAATTAAAGCCCAATAATACTAACTTCAAACACCATTACATAAAAAAGTTAATGTGCGTAAAATGATTGTTTTCACCCAAATGAAATAAAATATGGATGATTATGCACTAAGCAAATACATCGAACATAATAATTCACGCCGCTACACTGTAATAAGAGAACAAACGAAAAACTATAATTAACAAATTACAACCACACATGTTAAAAAAACACACCACTTGAACATGAAGTTAAAAAGAACATACCACTTGAACATGATGTTAAAAAGAACAACTATTGCCACAACAATATTTACAACACTGTGGAAAGCATGGTTGTTTCTATAGAGACTGAAATGTGGGAAAGTTTAAAGTTGTTAGAGCGCTCCCACCGGTGCCCCAAAATTGCGCCATATCCTAATTATAGGCAAACAAACGTCCAAACACTCTTCAACCCCCAAAAACATGCGAATTTGCTAAAGTGCTCTTCTTGAACTAGGGGTTACACTTCATCCCCATTCTATTTTTATGTTTAGGTGGTCCATTCTCCATATCTCAGCCTCTAAATTTGAGATTTAGGTATTAAAATTTAGAGGCTTAAAATTGTTACGATTCGGGGTATATAGAAACTATTGGGTCATTTTGAGGTATATAGGAAATAGAAGTGAAAATGAATCTAGGAAAGGTATAAATAGTTAAGATTAGATTAAAACACATTTTAAATTTTTTGTTATGGTTTATGATTATTACAATAATTTTAAGAAATTCTGTAGAAAGACAAACATTTCTAAAATCTTTGATTTCTTTCCGAGAAATGGATTTCTAGAAATTAAATGAGAAAGATGGTGTGCTCATGAGCATTCACATCAGTCTTTCTCATTTCATTTCTTAATCCAACTTTCTCGAAACTCATTTCTCCTACTAGAAATCCATAATTTAGAAATAGCTCACCCTGGTCTTTCAAAATTTGTTTAAAAAATTATTCAAATAATTATATGATATAAAATATAAAAAAATTGTAAAAAAATAGTTTTCCTAATCTTAACTAGGGTTTTATTGATAGATAATAGATAAAATGTTAGGTGTTCGCCGCAGAAGGATTCTGAATATTAACGGTGCTATCATACTATGGCTTGACCACTCACGACATAATCATTATCATCTGCCATAGTATAGCCAAGGATATCTTTCCACGAGATATCATCCCCATCGTAAGCATCAAGCTGTTGATGCAGGAAGAGTCCCACGAGGATGGGGTTCATGAAATGGTTGGGATCACCTGCCACTGCTTCAGGGCTCTGGGCATTGTTGATGATCGGGTCCTGAACATTATTGTTGTTGAGGTTCTAAGCAACATTGTTGACTAGGTCCTGAATGTTGTTGACGAGGTTCTGAATAGCATTGTTGACCGGATCCCAAATGTAGTTGACAGGGTTTTGAACATTGTTGTAGACCGGGTCTTGAACGTTATTGTTGACGAGGTTCTAACTGTTGTTGACCGGGTGCTAAATGTTGTTGATGGGTTTTGACCATTGTTGACCGAGTGTTGAACGTTGTTGACGGGGATTTGACCGTCGTTGACCCGGTCTTGGACGAGGACGATGTTGTTGACAGGCAAGGATGGATCCAGGAATCTGAACAAGGGGCAAAATCTATATATAAAAAAATATAAATTATTTTTAACAATTGGAAATCTTATTTTCATTTTAATGCTCATTTCAACACATCAAAAGTGAAATTTTATATCGTAATTTAATTTGGAATCCTATATACACTTTAATGAAAAAACATGAGCAAAAGTAAAAGATTTTATCAAAAGTCCGATGATCTTTTTGTCAATTTTTCTTTTCAAATATCTCAACATGACTCTACGATAAAAGAAAATAAAAAATTAGAAACTAAAGAGGAAAGAAAAAGTGACCGAGTACAATAGTATAATGTTATAATTTAAATTTACTTTACCAAACAAATCAATTATAATTACTTCTAATCTAAATTTTGAATTTTTAGAATTTTGAGAATTTTTTTATGGTTCACACAATTACAATTAGAACTATATCTAATCAAACTCAATCACACCAAATCAAGAAAATCAATAATCACTTTTAATTATATAATAATTATACCTAATCAATAAATAATTTTAGAATTGATAATATTAGAAAACAAAATCATTTTATAATCCTAGAGGACTAGACTTTTCACAACGTTTACAAGCATCTATAGATCTTAGAAACAATTCTATTCACTAATTCACTAATTTTTATAAGCAATAGATCAGCCAAACAACAAATCAAACTAAAAGTGAATAAGGGATGAGGCATACCTTGAGAGATCTGTGTAAATTAGGACAAAATTAGGAGAGGATGCCCTTGGTCCTTGCCGACTACCGCCGCTCGCCGGATTACCACTAGTAGCAGTAGCGCCACCCTGCCAACTACCGCAGAGAGCCGGTCCACCAAAGAGAGATATCAGATTATCAGAATCGACAGTCACAGACTCACAGATCACAGATGGGCATGGGTCCTCCTCTCCTCCGTTAGGTTAGAGGGAGAGGCGGAAACAAATGAAATATAAAAATAAAAGGAAAAAAATATATATACATATACATATATAGAAGGGATATTTTCGGAATAAAATAAGTTAGGGGTATTTTAGTAATTTCACTCAAAAAAATAAAGGGGGTCAATTGCCCCCCCTTGCTTGAACTTGCTTCCGCCAATGTTGACTAGTTAAGGACAGGTGGTTCCAAGGGGTTTGGAGTATTGTTCATGGGGTTCAGCATAAGTTGTTCCAAAGGGTTCGGAGCTTTGTTCACTGAGTTCAGCACAGGTGGTTCCAGCCGGTTTGGACCAGTGTTGTTCACAAGGCTCAGCATAGGCAGTTCCAAAGGGTTCGGACGGGTGGTGTTCATGGGGTTTTATTGATATATAATAGAACCCTCTAGACCTGCCAGTGACGAACACCATTAACGACACTCTAAACCCTTTAAAACCACCTACGGCAAACACAATCAAGAGCAATGCTTTGAACCCTTTGGAAAATTGGAACTACCTATGGCAAACACCTTCAACGGCACCGCTTTGAAACTTTTGGAACCGCCTACAGTGAACACCTTCAACAGCAACACTTTAAACCCTCTGGAACCTCATGTGCTTAACCTCGTGAATAACAACACTTCAAACCCTTTGGAACCGCTTGTTCTGAACACCGTGAACAACGTTCCAAACCCTCTAGAACCGCCTACATTAAACCCCGTGAACATCATCAGTCCGGACCCTCTGAAACTGCCTACTTTGAACCTTGTGAACAACACCAATTCGAACCCTCTAGAACCATCTATGCTGAACCCATTGAACAACACCAGTCCGAACCCTCTGTAACCGTCTATATTGAATCCTGTGAACAACACTGGTCTGAACCCTCAGGAGCCACCTATGTTAAACCCTGATTCGAACCTTCTAGAACCACGTGTTGAATCCCGCGAATAACACCGATTCGAACCCTTTGGAACTGCTTGGGCTGAATACCGTGAACAAAAACTCTCCAAACCTTCTAAAATCGCCTGTGCCGAACCTCGTGAACAACACTCTGAGACAACCTGTGTTAAACCCTGTCAACAACAGTGCTCCAAATCCCCTGGAACCGCCTATCCTAAACCCCATCAATAACTTCGTTTAGCACCCATTCAACGACAATGGTTAGAACCCCGTCGACAATAAATTTCAGTACCCAGTCAATAATAGTTAGAACCCCATCAACAACAATATTAAAGACCCAGGCAACAACAATGTTCAAAACCCCGTCAACAACGTTCAGGACCCAACAACACTAAGAATTCCGTCAACAACGTTCAGGACCCGGTCACCAACGTTTCTCAGAACCTCGTTAACAATAACATGCAGAACCTGATCAACGACAATGCTCAGAGCCCCTAGAGCCCTGGCAGGTGATCTTAACCAATTAGCAGACTCCATGTACAATAGCATTCTCATTAATCAGAATCTTCCTCACTTATGGGCAGGTCAAATATCCAAAAACCCAACAAATGCACATAGCGAGTGGAGTCAATAATAACTTTTTAATTTTAATCAAACAAGCCTTTTGTCTTTGATATATGTTAAATTTATAATTGTAACAATCATACAAGTAAGGTTTTCTAGAAACTGAGAAAAACAAAAACATCGATGCGGAGCTTTCCTCAACTTTAATTTCTCAAATGAGAAATCAAAGAGGAGAAATTTGCATACAAAAATATTGATGTGAATGCTCTATTCGAGCATTTTGAGGTATATGTACATATATATATTTATAAATTAGAGAGAACCTGGGTAAGGAAGGATTGGGCGGAGCGTTCGTCGGAAACAGAACCAGCGATGGCTATGAATTTGCTCTTTTTGATCTCGCGTTCGAAAGTAACCCTCTCCGCAATCGTCGTGAATGCACCTGCGCTGCTACTAGTAGCGGTGGTGACCATCGTTCTTTTTCCACCGCCGGAGATAACGCATAGGCAAGGGCAGTGCAGCGCACGGCGGCGGCGGTGATGATTGCAAAGGTTGCGTCTCAGCCCTTGGAGATGGTGGCGGTAGGGGATAGGATTACACGCTGACAATGATGAGATCACCGCCTGCATTTGTTGTGTTTTATTACGAAAATATTTCAATTTGTAAATAAATAAGATGGTATTCTAAAATTATGATTTAATACAAGTATTAAAGTTTTAGTAAAAAATCTATTAGTATATAACCTTCAATAATCTCCCATTAATTTATCAAAATTAATCTAAATTAGGAAATACATCACGTGTTGTCTGTTAACTTGCATATTAGTGCCATGTGATAGGCATTAAAATTTATATATATATATATATATAAACATAAATATCTATATTTAAATGTAAAAATATACTATTATATTCCATGTGTCTTTGTAATTAGCGCACTGCACTTTCATTACAAACCCTTGTGGGTCCTTAAAATTTTTATTATCCAGCTTTATTCTTTTCTTTTAACATTTAGATTAGTTATAGGGTGGATTGAGCTTGTATTTTTTTATAGCATTTATATGAATTATTTTGTGTTGGCTTGTAACTAGTGATTTAATAGTTTTATATTTAATATAATTTTAAATTTTACTCAAAATATAATAAAGTTGTATTACATTTATCGTATATCAGTATCATTATACATTTTTATACTCACATTTTCTACAAAATAGTTTTTTTTTTATTTTGTTTTAAAAACATATAAATCAGTCTAATATGCTCACCAAAATTATTTGCAATTTATTTTGATGATACAATAATGATATAATAAATTTAATTAATGCTCAATAATTGTGGACTAATATTTTTTTATGAGTATGATCAGTTATTAGTGTGTAAAAAGCTTGGGAATCGAATCTATTCAATATAGAATGGCCTCCTATGCATTATCAAGTTTGAAGTGCAAAGAGGCAAAGAAGTATCGACGGTTGGTAAAGGAGTGTTGACATATGTGGAGGTCCAGAAGCAATTTCAATCAGGACCGTCGACGGTGGTAAGTAGGGTGTTGATAGTGGTTCCAACAATTTCAATCAGGACTATCGACGATGGTTGTAGGGTGTCGACGATGTTCCAAATATAACGGTCAGATTTTTTAAAGACTAATTTTGCCTAATTAGCCTAATAACGACTAATAATAGTTAGATTAATTCAAATGGCCATTAATGACTATAAATAGAAGATCAAATGAAGGGTTATATACACTTGACCCATCTACCCAAGCAAGAATCAGGCTCAAGCTCTCATTCTACAATTTTCATCATCTATTGAGCAATTTAAGCACTAAAAGCATATTTTCTTCTAATTAATTGACTGTATTACTCCTCTCAAGTGTTTTAAACTTCATTGTAATAATCAAATCTTGAGATTAAGTAGGGTGTTGTAATTTCAAATTTTCTACCAAATTGTAGAGTTTGAGGGGGTGTCTCAAGACCAAGAAGAATAAGAATAGCTAACACCCGTGAAGTTAGATTGTAAACGTTGAATAAAGGATTAACGTGACTTCGAGGGAGGATCTTGAAGAAGTAGACATAAGCATCAACAGATGTCTGACCGAACCACTATAAAAAGTAGTGTTTGCATTATTTCTTTCCCTTATTTTCATTTGATATTATTGTTATTGCATTATTCTATCTCTTCTTAATTATTGTTATTTGATTATTTGTTTTTAAAAGTAGTTTTTATCATTCTTTTTAAACAATTATTAAATGTCAATTCAGCCCCTCTCTTGTGATTTGCCGGAGGACCAACATAATATATTGCTAATCATGATTTATCAAACTTAGAACAATACTACTTTAATATCTCGATAAGGTTTATAGTTTATTTTAAAAGATAATCATACTTTCAATAAAATCTTTAACTATTTTCTCATTTTTGTCATTCAGAGTGTATATAATATTCCAAACTGGGTTATGACATAAAATTATACTTTCAACTGCAATGAGCATTAAAATAAAATTAAACTTTTCATTAGTTAATAACAAATTATATCTTTTTATACATAAATTTTATCCCCCTTGTTCGAATTTCTAGATCTACCCCCGGTGATGTAAATATTTTATTCTTTTATTATTAAATAAGTTTAAAATAAATAAAAATAAATATATATTATAAAGAACACTTTCCATCTCTCTATCAAATCCAACACAGTCCTACTCCCCCTCTCCCTCCCCCTCTTCTACGTTTCTCCCCTCCCCAATCCTTCCCAATCAACCGCACCCTACCCTTCCAATATATTCTTCTAGCTGCCGGCCCTTCTTTCCTCCATTCCTACCTGAACATCGTCATCACCCGTTACTACAGCCCATCGCCTCTACATATACGTATATTTATATATATGTGGAATTTGTATATGTATATATACAGAAAATAGGAGTGGAGTTACAAATTGGGGCTTTGGGTTTTCTTAATCGATTATTTCTGAATTTAGGTTTGTAATAGGGAATTTTTGGAATAGAATCATGTTTTATTGGCATTTTGCTTAAATTTATTTGAGTTATGAAATTGAATCCAGATTTTATTTTTTGATTTTTTGTTGAATTTTTTGTGAGTTTTAGAATTAAATTCATTTTATATCCTATTTTTTTCTAACTTTGATGTAATTGGAATTAATTTCAGCATGTGATGGTTTGAAAGTGTAACAGCTAATATTTGAGAGGCCAAATACATTTTATAGTCTAGGCTAAATTTTGGATGGTTGACTATAATGAAACCACTATGATGTCTTGGGTTTGCAGTCCAGCCAAGAGCTGTAATTGCATCCACGTATCTTCCTCATTGCATTGGCAATTTCCTTCTATCTCCTGCTCCATCTTCTCAATGGTCCGTTGTCGGGCCTCGTATTATTGTCGAATGTCCACCTAGGCGGCATAAGATTGGACCGCCGAGCTCAACATCGCGGACTCGCCGTAAAAGGAAAACCCACCTTCGATCCCAGTTTGAAGAAACTATCATGGCTTGGGTCACTGACTACTTTATAGAAAAGCTTAGTTTCATCAATTGCCCGAGGTTCTTGCGTACCAGGAAGAGGCTAAGACCTCTCAATTTGCAATGCCACCGACCGATCCTACATTATAAGTGGAAACATAATTAATATAAATAAAACAATTATTAAACTTCAATGTATAAATTTAAATAACAATATGCTTACATATATGCGGTGGGCCTTCTTGTTAACAAATGTCACACTATCATGACCTTTGGTGCACATGTGTCTAAAGGTCCCCATTGGCCTGCCATCCTTGCCATCATCAGCCTTTAAAAAATAAAATAATTAATATGCAATATAAATAATTGTAAGGAAATAAGATTACAAAAAATATTTCATAAATTAAAAAAAATTACTAGCCTCTTAGAGTGTGTAGAAGTGGAGATCGACCCGCCATGGTCATCCGCTCATCCAAACCCGATTAGCCGAATTCCTATGAGACTCGGCAATGGTTTCGGGATTTAGCCAATGAGCCAAAAACTTAGTTCATTCAGTTTCAGTGAGACCAGGGGGCTTGGCCAAAGCCTTCTCTTTGATGTCATAAATGTATTGTTGGTAGACGTAAGCCACCCTTGACTTCCAAGCCGCGTACATGTCTGACTCACTACTATGCCAGAAGCATGATTTTTGCGCATTTAATGATTATTAGAAAGATTAACATTATATTAATTACATACAATATATATATAAAGAATTCAACGCTTACTGCCTGAAACGCTCCCTAGTAAAATTTTCTCAAATAGTTCCAAAGATCTATTTTATTACTTTAGATTTATTATAAATATTTAAATAAGATATGTTTAAGAAAATTTTAATGTAAATTATGTCACATACTTCCAGACAATGATAACCAAAAAGCGCTTTTTGGACCCCCAATGCCCATCCTGTGACCTGGATGGGGCGATTGCATCATGATTGGACCCAAAAGATCCAACCGGTGACCTACCAGCAGGAGTTGCATCAGCTCCGGTAGTGGCAACAACATCAATAGCGATGTCCTCATCGCCGTACAGCATCAAACTTCATGCTCGTAGAGCTCAACTGAGTGATAATCGATTTAAATTCATTCAAATACTCCTTTAATTGAAAAGTTTCTGCGAAAACTGAACCTTATTTGCAGCGATAAGCTTTTCATATATATCTACAAACCTATGCATCAATCCCTTTATCTTAATCTCTTTTTGCAATATTGAAAGTAACTCTTCAATAAAGAGAGACACTGACAACTTTTGTTTCTATAATTTTCCATACACCTTCCTTCGTATCTACAAGTTTATTATTTAGGATCTAATAATGATCCTTATCATAAAGACAACCCTCCATGTGCTTCTACTAGAAGTTTAATCTGATTTGTTAAACTTTTCACTCCCGATCTTTGTAGTCATTTCTTCACAACCGACGGCTCCCACTAAATCGAGTCACAACCAAAATCTTTTCGACCCAAGGCTTGGAGCCAGAACCAAACTTAGCACTCTGATACAACTTATAGTGATATTCTCTCATTAGTAACTTCAACTAAGAAAAATGACACTCCCCAAAAGATCAATCATGGAACAATACACTCGTTCAAGCAAATGAAATACACACACAAAAACACAGAGATTTTTATGCAACTCACCAAATATGGATACGTCCAAGGTCCCGTTAGCTTTATATATTCCCCGCCATTTGTGAACATCACTTTTTGAAAATGCCATGTTAGAGTATTTGTACCATTCCGAATCCATGTCCAATATCCGTGTCTATACTATATAGGTTATAGTTTGACCAAAAATGGGTTACACCAAATTCAATTCCGTTAACAAAGGGATTTGTAAGATTTATCAAAATAGTGGGTGGAATTGTAGATTCTTTGATAGTTGAACCATTAATGGATTTATGCATATACTTTTTCCCAATATGATTATTTGAACTTGAAGTTGTTATGTGTGTAGGCGTGTATACCCAAGTATGTATTTACCAGCAAAACCATTTTGAGAGCAGAGCTTTTGGTGTTGACCATATCGAATTGGAAAATGCAAGCTTGTACCTTCATAGACTATTTCCTTAAGAAGATCAATGGTGATCACAAACTTCAATTACAACATCTTGTCTCCAAATCAATCCAACTCATATTAAGCACACTTCAAGGTATGCCTTTATTGTATTGATGATTAATGCACCATGATGTATATATACTATACATATACCGTCAATGTGAAAATCTCGTGATCTCGCTAGCAACGGTAGACACATGAATCCATTCAACTTGTGATGATATATTTTTATGGATTTGGGGGGTGGGAGTTGTCTTAAGGTAGCAAGTTGTCTAACATTGAGAGGTTAAGATGTAATTTTGTTAACAATGATATGGCATATTAATCTATTGGCAAAATCTTATCCTCTGATATCTGAACACTCCGGATCTTATTTTTGCAAGGGATGCAATTTGAGTTTTCCTTGTATCCATGGTCAATGTGAAAATGATCAAAACTAGCTTAAATTTTTTTGCAAAAATTTCTCAAAACTTTTGAAGTTTTGGGGCCGTGCCGCAACCATGGGGTAGGGAACCTAGCAATTTTTCAATTCTTAGCATCCTAAGAGCATTCATATCAGTTTAGTTATCCGTATTAACTAAAATTATCAATTATTTCTAGTTTACATATTTACATTTTACATTTGCATGTGTAAACTAGATGAGAGGAGAAAAAAAAATGGAAAAAGAAACGAAAATTATGAGAAAAGTATGGAAGATGTGAGATAATGTGAAGGAGATGTGTGCTTAAAAATAGGAGTGGTGACAAAGAAACCTTTTAGCTAATGAATAGTGAATAGATAAATTTATCTATTGGCTTAGCTAATGGCTAAATTAACTACTGGATTACATAATATGATGTACACCACTTTTTTCAAAATTTGAAACATTTTATAGCTAAAATAGCTAAAAATGTTAATTTACCTAATCTAATGTGAATGCTCTAAGCTGACTTTTACTTTCCCTCCAAAAAAAATAAAAATAAAAAATTTGGGTGTGATACGCAATAGACACTAGAGTACGAATAGTGTAATTTCAGAAACTTTAGAGGTATTATGAAATTATTAGAAACCTTGTGGAGACGAAGCGTTATTTACCCTATTAATTAATAGTTTGATGCACAATCTGTTAATTGGACATACTGTTGGTCCCACTCGTTTAATTTTCTATACTCTGTTTTATTGTTCTCACCACTTTCAATAATGACGATGGATGTAATAGTTGCAAACCATCTGGCTGCCTGCCCCGTGTATACCGGCTGTCGATTTACAAATGAGCGGCCGAGATTACATAAATTTTTTTCGTTTAAATTTTTCTCGAGAATTCATATATTTAATCTGCAGTTAATTTAAAAATTAGTGGTCCGGATGCGTCGAATAGAAACTGCACAACATCCGTGCTGGCAGTGTGTCTCCATCCGTTGCAAACTTCAAAAGCACTCTATATTGTGGGTTTCGTGTGAAATGATAAAGCATTTGATCCAATCAACAAAGCCTATACCGTTATTATTGACTCGCTTGGCAATATAAGAATTAACACATTCATACGAGGCTCTGTTAATTGAAGCTCCTCTCTTTCTTGTTTTACACCAGAAAGTGTTCACAATAATTTTTATTGACGAAACACGATTTTGATGGTTCAATAGATATCAACGCATATTGCCATGTTAACAGATACGAAATGTGCGGTGCGACACTTATTGCAAGCATTTGGTCACACCATGATTTACATACACCCTTTAAACCTTTTACTTTTTTCATATAAGCTAATACGTAATTGCATAATAAATTTTTTATGGTACTAATTAACGACAAAGAAAATAGAATTGTCGATCGTCCTTTCTCTTTTTTTGATAACTAGTTGTTGTTCCTGTGAGAATGCACTACTTTGTAAAATTCAATTTTTTCATTATGGTATAACATACTCATTTGTAAAAGAATTTGCATATGCATCCGTCATCAGAAAACAGAAAGGCTCAAAAGCAAATATCTAGTACAAAATCTCAAAAAAAGTAAAATTTAATCTAACTTGCTTCTATTAAGTGTTATATTCGGATCCGTGGAGCTAGCCAACAGAGTTGCTTACAGTCCCTGACCGGCATCTTTGAACCGTTGATTTTCAAATCAACAACTGAGATTAAACAATTTATTTTTTCTTTTCGGAATCCATAAGTTTGATTTCAACCTCTGATTTATGCGCTAGGCATGGACTGTCCAACACCCCTACCAGATAATCGTTGTATTCTATTAGTACAGGCCCATTTATTTAATAAATCACAACTCTCCCTCTGTATATACATTCATTCTGCTAGCACAGCAAAATAATTTTGTAACTGGAAATAATGGCATTAATTACTCGACTTCCTCTTTATTCTCTCATAGGTGCTCATAAGAAAACTACGGTTTCAATTATCATGGTTCTAAAGTCCTCGAGAAATAGAGGTTTATAGGTTACATTATGATTTCTAATTTTTCCCCTGAAGCTCTATGTAAGCAATCACTAAATACGAAACTATTATCATATCTACAAGATTGGAATTTTCTTCAATGAAATTATGTAGCTTGGATAAGGAATCACTTAAAAAAAAAAAAATTAGTAGATTGCTATGATAAACGAAAAGTTCTTATTTTATCTCAATTAACACTTACGATACAAAAATTTTGCAACAATAATACAAAAAGAAAGAAAGATGATTACTACCCCATTCTCCTTCAGACTATGCATAAATCTCCTAAACGTCTATGAGACAATACATGTATTCATATATGCATAGAAATATGACAAATGCAAATAACGTTTTCTTTTTGTTCCAAAAGTTTTTCCGTGTTTTAATGAGAAGTTTTAAGGCTATTTAAAAATTATGATTGATTTGTTACACCAAAATATAATGAAAATCATAATTATATATATGGAAATTTATATTAGTGGGCCATTGAAACAGTTTTTGTTTTGCCATAATGAGTTTGCTTTTAATTAGACATCAATGATATGACAAATAAAAAGCAACGTTCCAATAATTTCCTTGAATTTCACTGACAAGTTCTATGGCTATTCAAAAATTAAATATGATTTATTTGTAACCCGAGATATAATGATAATTATAAGTATATAAACGGCCATTTATATTTATATTAGTGGGTCATTCGAATAGTTTTTTTTTTTTTTTCCATAATGAATTTGATTTTCATTAGTATTAATGATTAAAGATATACCAAGATAGGACAATCAATTTAAAGATGTGCCAAAATAAGACTAATCAATTTACAGTTTTGATCATTGTCGTTTATTCAACAAAAAACTAAAGCGAAGGGTACTATTGGAAAGAAAAGCAGAAGAAATCCAACATGATACTCTTAGAGTAAAATTAGATAAAAATAAAATAAAATTGCATAATAAGTTAATAACTATAATGTTTAGAAGTACATATCATCATTCTTTAGAGTATCGTCGGGGCAGACTACATAGGCAACGTTCGCTATATATAGTGCAATTAGTTCTATATTATGCGATATCTTGTACAATGACTAAGCACAATGTTAGGCCCTCGTTTTAGGTGGATTATATATAATTTGCAAAGAAATTTCTAAAAAATCATAATAATATGATTATTGACAAGAATCGTTTTACAATATTGTTTTTATTTTCAAGGTAATTCACAAAAATGTTTTACCCAAAAATTACAAAATCTTAACTTTGGAATCCTCACAAGACTATTATTAACACTTAAACAGAGGCGTCTCTTGTTGATTTTTTACCCTCATGGCTTTCTTTTTCTTGGCCATTGTTCTTCCCTCCCAATAGTGCTGTTGTTTCTCTGTCTTTCATCTGAAATTACACAAAATAATGGCACTGAGTTCTCATTATAATCTAAAAACGAAAACAAAATAAAGGTTTTTCTTTAATGGTGATTTATGTTCGTATTCAAGTCACAACTTATTATAAATTTTTATAACATGTTGACCACTTTTACTATGTTTTTTTTAATGAATAATTACCAAATTGTTAGGTTTAATGATTAGAGAGAACTTGTAAAATCAACATAATTAGCTAGCCTTTTTTTCTTTCCTCCAAGGAATCATATCTCTAGTTATCCATTTTAATGTATTTTACATGAAACTTGGTTAATTTTGGGCTCGATATCGCCTTCAACCCAATCCTATCCGGTTTAAGAGGAACAATTTTAAATCCTAGCTCGTAGATGATATACTTCAGTGTTATTGGTCATCTTTTGATTCAAATCGCCATCTTATCTCAATTGAAAAAGTAAATACTTTGTATCTTTTCGTACCAGTCTCTTCAGAACATTCACGTCCTGCTTGATCAAATGCGCAAAATGCTTGCTGCATAATTCTTTCGTCACAACTAGTCAAAAGTATATTTGCAACATTTTACTAAGAAATATACAATAGAACATTAGGGATGGAGATTTCTAGGTTCCATCATAAACCTAATTGATTACTTCCAACTGCATAAACTAATAGTTCAAACCGCACTATAAAATGGGGCGTTTCCGATTTCTATAAGAACTTCTAGAGTCGGAGAGTTATACCTGAGAGGCCGTCGAGAGGTCGCTTACGAGTTGCTTCTTCTTACCTTCATGGGTGCAAAAATATGAATACAACACCATCCCAAGGATTGCAACTAGAATCCCAATAATGTTCCTAAGTGTGAATGGATCATGCAATAGTGTGTAACCAAATGCAAGAACAAGGCATGTTTTGAGATGGCCCAACACTTGGTATGTGACAGGAGATGTTTTCCCAATCACCAAAAATGTGCTGAAATTCACTGAGACAGCTATCAAGCATGATAGCACTATAAAACCCTGCAATTTTCCAAAGGCAAATATATCATTATTAATATATATATAGATAGTGACATATATATGTATGGACATTGGAACATGGTAGCTACTTATGGAATGAAACATTTGAACACTAAAGAGATTATTAATTCTAATTTTTATAAATAAATGTTAATTTTTCTCTCTCATACGTGTTAATTACTAAATGGGGGTATGCATGAAAATCTTATATATCTGTATGTATAAAATGTCTATCTTTATGCATAAACCTCTTTTTTCTAGTGCTAACAATGATATTTCGAGAATTTTGTACTATACCGTTTCAATTTCTTTTAAGTATGATGAAAAAAGCACTAGTCAAGATATGCAAGTTGTTTAGGCATAGTTTTCGTTATTTTATGATTTTTTATTTCAACATAGCTTCACATTTTTTACACTAAAAAATACTGTATAAAAAATCTAAAAGTTTTGCCCATCAATGTTAGATTTTGACAAAATTTTATGACGCATCACATCAGTGATTGACATCTGTGTGTGTGACTATTGATGGATCGAAAGGGGACAGGGAACCGCCACTCCCTACCTTAGAAATTCTTCAA